>BPLR01008024.1:0-75675 GCA_021605095.1 Caerostris extrusa | reverse complement strand
GTTAAAACTCATTCATTTAATAATACGTTTTACGGCATTGCGTCACAAATATTTTAATAAAAACTTTCTTCATCTTAAAACATTTGTATTATTTATTTCTGCAAATGGTATAGTTAAATTATGCATTAAAAAATTTGACAGATAAAGTTGCTTAAATAGTAAATATACCAATTTTAAAAGTAATAATAAAAAATAACAAAACATGAATGGCAGAATTTAGAAAGATCTTGAAGCGAAATACTGGATTGGTTTTTGTTTTTTTTTATTAAATATAAAAATTAGTTTCACATTCTATTGTCATTCAATTTTGTTATTTACAATAATGTTAATTTCTTAACATTTCCAAAAAGTTTTTCACTATAAAATTAGCATACATTCCTAACTGATTTCATTTGATATCATTTACAAATTTATTCTTATACTTAAAATTAAGAAATCCATGAATATTTCCAGAAACTTCAACAAAGAAAGCATTCTATATTAGTTGTAATAAATATGCATCACCACGATTATTTATACAGTATTTTAATAATTAAAGTTTAAAGTTTTTTGATAAGCTTTATAAAACGCAAGATCCTAAATTCAATAAATTATTAAAATTAAATTGCTTTTATTCAAACTTTTACAGAATCAACATTTTGAAAATAATTTTTAAAAATAGATTATAAAGTTTCTGTGATATCATTTCAAATATTAGAAGAATTAGTTTAAAAAAAGGAGTATAGAGGAATAAATTAAATTCCATTAGTAGATTTCTTGACGGAATAAACTCAAATATTATAATCTTGTAGGAATAATTATTGAAAGTTACATTTCTTTTCGTTTATTATTTTCCTTTTTATAGAAAAAAAGGTTCAAAGTTTAACTAAAAGTCACTAAAAAATGTAATTTCATTATATAGTGTCCAAAACAAAAAGCTAAACAATTAAAAAGAAAATTTTTTATTAGTAAATTTAATTTTTTAATTACACTTAGAAAATTTTCGAATGATCAAAAATATGGGAAATATATTGGGTTCGTTTAAAAATTGTAATTTTAATAAAGATGTTAATAAATAAAATCAAGAAGAATTTTGTTTTACATTAAGTTAATGAAAAAAAAAAATATCTTAACATGTAAAGTAAAATTACTGAATTTTTTTTTTATATGAAACGTGTTAACGGAAATTCTGAAATAATTTTGCATTGCATAGCTTCAAAATATTACAACATTTGTTAAAGAAAAGATAAAATTTAAAATATTTTTAATTTATTTTTTAAAAGCTAACTGCGTTTATATATATATATATATATATATATATATATATATATTTCAGATGCTTGTATTAAACAATCACATTTAAAAGATGTTATTTAGAATTTCAAAAAAAAAAATTCTTTAAAAATGTGTATCAGTTTTTGTGTTTTAGAAAAGTATGATGCAAATGGATTTCACTATATTCAACTGTTCTTTTAAAATTGCTTTCGTGTAATAAAAAATACTCATTTTAATTTTCCAAATAGATAATTAAAATTTTGTTGTTTTGTTAGAAACTGACATCATTTTAATTTTCCAAATAGATAATTAAAATGATGTCAGTGAAATAACTAGAATTAAGCAATACGCACAAGAAATAAAAGGCCATGTACACAACTAAGGTACATAATATACCAAAATGAGCTCAATTTTTTCATGTACGATAAATGTATCGTGTATAAAAAGGATAATTTTACTTCCAAATGGATTTGTATTTAAAATTATAATTTTTAATCAACCAGCAATATAAACGGTAAAAGTCAGAAGAATTAAACAATTTGCAAATAAAATCCCTAAATTTATTTTATTAAAATATAAACTCAATTACTGCTCCTATTGAAGATAATTTTAAGCTTTAAAATAAAAAAAAATTTCTATTAAAAATTTTCAACTTATATTAATTATTTCATGCAAAGTTTATAATTGCTTACAAAAACCACGCACGCAAAATCTCTCGTTAACACGACCAAAAATATCACCATGCCAAAAGTCTTTCTTGAACGGGGATATTGCCAAAAGTTTCTTGAATGGTGATATAGAAAAAAATGTCTTTTCCTATAAGCTAATAGCGAAAAAATATCAATCTATGTCCAATTAGCTTATCAATGTGAATCAAAAAGCATTTTAGCAACAAATAGAAAAAAAAATTAATGAACATAAATATAAATAACTTTTTGCATTATTACAAAAAATAATACTATAGCAATATTTATGAGGGATTTTTTTATTAAAAATATCTTTAAGATCAAAACCATCAATTACAAATATCTTTCATTCATAACAATGCAATAGCTTAAAATAAAATGATTAATTGCAAATACCTTTGTTCAGAACAATGGGATAGTTTAGAGCAAAATCATTAACTACAAATACCTTTTTCAGAATAATGTCATAGAGCAAAAAACCATCAATTACAAATACCTCGTTCATAACAATGCCATAATTTAGAACAAAACTATAAATTACAAATACCTTCGTTAACAATGTCATAGTTTAGAACAAAACCATCAATTACAAATACCTTTGTTCATATCAATGCCATAGTTTAGCAAAAAACATCAATTACAAATACCTTTGTTCAGAACAATGCCATAATTTAGAAAAAACCATCAATTACAAATACTTTTGTTCAGAAAGAAACAATGCATAGTTTAGAACAAAAACCATCAATTTCAAAAACCTTTTGTTCAAAACAATGCCATAATTTAAAAACAAAACCATCAATTATAAATACTTTCTTCGAGATTCAGTTTCACAATGATACTTAAAATTTATCAACCAGAAATTGACTATTTCGCTTCAATTTTTTTTCTCAATACCATAAAACAGGGAACAAAAAACTGGATAAACGTTTTCTAAAGTGAAATCTTAACAGTGTCTTGCAAAAGTTTTCAACTTTTTGTAATCAATAAGTCTCAAGTGGTCAACCCAGAGAGTCATTAAATGTCCGAAGATCGATCCTTCAAGCTGTCGCTTGGAGGAGAGGCCTAACATAATTAACCACACAATAGAGATTACTTCCTATTTAAAAGACGCAGAGATTTCGAGAGCTAGAGGTCATTAAATTTGCATTTACTGCTATTAATATTAAGTATTGAGAAAGAAATAGAGCTTTAGGGCCATTAGAGCTTCTTTGGAGTTTAAGATGTTATAATTTGAGAATCATTTCTGAAGAAATTAATGACACCGACAAAAGTTACTTAAGAAGTAGTTTGTGTACTCTTTTCTTGAATCTTAAGTAAATTTCTTTTTATAATATGGGTCGATAGAATATAAATAAGTAAGTCATCAAGATTCAACATAGAAGATAGAATCAACATAGATTCCAAAAGAAATTTTTATCGAAAGTCTCAGAATAGATTTAAATTTCCAAAATTTAGTCAGAAGTTTCTTAAAACGCAGTTAAAATAAAAAGTTAAAATATATATGAAATGTAGCACATAATGTTTTTATGTGCACATAAATATTATTCAATCTATAAATATATAATATTTATTGCATAGAAATATACATTGCATATATAATAAAAAAAAAAAGACATATATAATAGATAATTATATTGCACATAAAGATTATTCGATATATCACAATGCTTTATTTTAATGGAATCGAAATTTGTATTGTTTATTAAAAAAATTAAAATATAAAATCTTACTTAAATCTTATTTTCCTGTCCTTCCTAAGAACCATTGTAGAAATGCTTTTACTTTAATTTTTACATTTCATTTTTAATAGAATTAATTTTAGTTTTTATTCCAAAAAAAAATGCTTGTCATAACATTGTTTCTTTTAAAGAGATATTAGTGTCATCGTTACATTCTTCAATTAAAAACAAATTTTAAAAAGAAATTCAATTTTTTTTTTAGATAAACAACAGAAGAAAACTTTTTTAAGTTTTTAAAGTATTAATTTAGCAAAAATTTGAATAAATTTTTCTTGATATTTAAACAGGCATTTGTGCAAGAAATAATTGATGCCTAAACTATCCTTTTATAAGAATTTCAAGTGCATTTTTTAAATTACTAAAATATTTTTAAACTATTAATAATCGCAAAAGTTTCACAAATAATTTTCCGTAATTTTCATTTTAAACTAACAAAAAGCAATTATATTTTAAATCTTTTAATATCAGCATATTGAGTATATAAGCCAACATTTTAAATGCTGAAATCTAATAAAAATTGCAAATTGCAATTTTATGAGCATTTTTAATCAATGCTTATTTGGTTAATACAACCTGTTTTCTTGTGGTTAAGGCTTTACTAGACGATTCATTTCCGAGATAGTTTGCTCCTTTTAGTTAAAGCTTTGTGTACTTTGTCGCAAAATTAATCACCTTTTCGACACGAAAATGACAGAGGAACGCTATTAGCTTGATGGATGGGTTTCGAAGTCACCAGTTCACCAACATTTAGTCAATTACAGACAATTAATTAATGGAGGTGACGGAAGATGTATGGGGCAAAAACATGAAGAGAAGATAGTTTTTATGGTTCTTCGAATTCTGTTGACATTTTGTCAATTTTTCTAGATGAAAATGTTGTTGGTTGCTATATTTAAGCAATAAAGTATTATTAAAATGTAATTATTACTAGTTAGGTGGGTTTTTTTTTTTTTTATTTTAGACCAATAATGTCAAATTCCAAAATTAAATCCACGCTGTTGATCGGTTTTTGTTAAATATTGTTATATTATTTTAAAATATTCTTATAGCTCTAATTCTTTTTCTTTCATTTTTATTATAAAAACTCAATAATCAGCCATTTTCAAATATTACCATTGAATACTTGGCTACCTGTCAAGGTGGTTAGTATTCAATGGTAATATTTTGGAAATTACCGATAGGTTTTGGTTTGGTAGGCTTTTAGGCTAATTAGACCCAGGGATCTACAGTTTAATGTCTATTCTGAACTTAATAATAATTAATTAATAATAATAATTAATTGAAATACTAATATTAATTCACTAATAAACATCCATGTCCCCGTCAGAATTCGAATCTGAAGCCTGTAATACCACAAGCCAAAGCGTTAGCCAATTGGCCATCAGGTTGCTACCTGTCAAGGAGCCTCATTATTAAATTAATTTAATAATTAATAAAAACTTAACTAGATTATTTACCACTGATTTATATTTTACAGATTCAATCTTACCAAGACATAGCAGAGGAAAATTGCTACCCTTTATTCAGTTACCCTCCACTACCATTAGATACGAGAACTACCACTTGTGACATCTGAACAGTTCACCCATTTTCTTTTTAAGGTCTATAGATTTACCATGCCCAATACCTTAATACTAGAATACACTGGCAGCTTTGTTGTAGTCACTGTTTTCAGAAAAGAAAAAAACTCAATGAGAAATTGGCAATATGAGTAAAAAAACCGTATTGCCTTTTTACATTTTTCATTGTCTCAACATTTCTGTTCAAGAACTTTCTCTGACTCTTCATTTTCTAAGCTCTACAAGATACTAATCAGAACACTTTGAAAGATTTGTAATTCGCTATTACTGTTTGTCACCTTACAACTTTCGCAGATCTTGGACGTGTACTTTTCTCTCTTCCGTCATCTCCCAAAACTGAAGCCCAACTTTAAATTCCTTAAAATTGTTAATAAAATTAAGTAAAAAGACTTTTCAGTTATCAGCTAAAACCACTTGCAATTCAACTCCAATTTGCAGCAGCTTCTGGGCTTGGGCGTGTTTTATATATATATATATATATATATATATATATATATATATATATATATATATATATATATATATATATATATATATATATATATAGGACATGCTTTATAAGAGAGATAAAGAAACAACCTATTGTCACAAACTAAAGGGAACTAAAAAAGTGAATATGAAACACGACTATTTTTCATGTAAAAAAATTGCTACATGTTATTGTTGTTTCTTATCCCACTTAGTAGACATCTAGACCAAGCCCACGAACCCGTATGAATGGTTGACGTTTTTTTTTGAAGGGAAAGGGGAGGGGCAGCTTCTGTTGTGATGGAGAGTCAGTAGTTTAAAGTCTGACTTGGCTGTGTAATATTGTACAGTCATATGAGACCGGGACCCACGGCTTAAAATGGATTCTGAACCACTACAAACATCCATGGCACCACCGAGACTCGAACCCGAAACCTGTGGCACCGAGGGCCAAAGCTGACCACTCGGCCATTCAGATCCACTGCTACTGGTATTTGTTACGTGTAAATTGTATAACAAAACCACCATGGCATTCACAAAATAAAAACCACGGAATGCCTCACAGTCTCCTCAAAGAAAATAAGAGAAAGGAATAAAAGAGATTGTTCTAGACCCAAAATGCTCATACACTGCACCAACGAAATTGATATTAATTCAATAAACATAAAGATCAAAATGTTGGACGGCAAATTGACCAACGAAATTGATATTAATTCAATAAACATAAAAGATCAAAATGTTGGACGGCAAATTGACCAACGAAATTGATATTAATTCAATAAACATAAAGATCAAAATGTTGGACGGCAAATTGACCAACGAAATTGATATTAATTCAATAAACATAAAGATCAAAATGTTGGACGGCAAATTGACCAACGAAATTGATATTAATTCAATAAACATAAAGATCAAAATGTTGGACGGCAGATAGACCAACGAAATTGATATTAATTCAATAAACATAAAGATCAAAATGTTGGACGGCAAATTGACCAACGAAATTGATATTAATTCAATAAACATAAAGATCAAAATGTTGGACGGCAAATTGACCAACGAAATTGATATTAATTCAATAAACAAAAAGATCAAAATGTTGGACGGCAAACTGACCAACCAACGAAATTGATATTAATTCGATAAACATAAAGATCAAAATATTGGACTGCAAATTGCAATAGCAGATAAATAAAACAAAACTTTTAAAAAAAATAGGCAATGACAAGGCGTGAAAAAATGTCGACAATAAAATCCGTAAAGCCAGAAACAGAAATCTAGAAATCCGTATAATCCAAATTTTATATAAAATTTGCATGTCAAATACAGATGTACACAAAAAATAGGACAAAAAAAAATGTAAGCGTGTCCAATTAACCAAAAGTACTTCAAAACATGTTTTTCATTTGAAAATTGGATATTAAACAATTTCTGAGGAAATAATAAACTTCGTACTCATATTAGTTTTCATTTTTTTTAAGAATTTATTAATTAAATCCGATCTGCTTGATTCATTGACATGTATATTGCTTATTATGCGCTAGAAATTTAACAGCATTATAAATAATTTGTTTAATAAATTAGAAATCCATCTATTTTGTGTTCATACTGAAAAATAATTTTAAACGATAATTTTACGAAGAGCACTTAATCACCAATAATTTCCTTTTTAACAAAAAAAAAAAATAATGATGTTGCTGGAGTTATTTTTAAGTTTATTATTCTTCATAAAGTTATTTTTAGTTTAATTACGTAAAACACAGTATTAAAGACTTAAATTTTTTTAATATAATAATTTATCCCGAATTATAAAATATTTTTTGGTTATGGAAAAATTGTTTCAAAACGTAACTTTTAATGGTTATAACTCATTGTGTTCCTTTTTGGTTACTTTATTTTAAGTTTTAATGTTAGACATTTTGACCTGGAATCATTCTTCACTAGAACATCAGATATGTACTAAAAATCAGTTACTCAGGGTGTACCACGAGAGCAGGTTGGTTTGTCGCTCTACGGTCATTTTGTGCCCACGAGAGCTAAACAGATCGGGACCTACAGTCTAAAGTGGATTCCGAATCACTTATAAACATTCATGCCACCGCCAAGAACCTGAAGCCTGTGATACCAAAGGTCAGAGGTCTAAAGAGAAGACCAAAGAAGTTAAATTATTAAAATACATTGCTATTAATAAATTTAATATCAATGCATTTAAATAAGATACATTGTTTATTTGGCCCTTTTACTTTTAATATTAGTACATAAATTGAAAAAATATTAGCTTTTACTAAATTATTAAAACATTGAATTTCTAAATCTTAAAAAAGGAAGAAGTAAAAAATTAAAATTCAGCTAGTTTTTCACTTTTATCTTTCACGATTTCATTAAAATAATTATTTATAAAAATGTATAATTACTTAAAAAAATAAGTGTAAAACTTAAACTTACTGCATTCATAAAAAATTACTTAACGTCAAAATAATTTCAGTAGACAAAAAATTTGAGTTTCAAAAGATAAATTCAATTTAAAACCATTTTTTTTTTTTTTTTTTTTTTGGAAATTATTCCGAAATAAATTAAATTTCTCGACTTGTTTGGCACTTTTCATAATTTTACTGACAAGGTCCTTTTTCCGTTTTTTCCTCCTGGATTATTTTTTAGTTTAGTACTCTCAGTTAATTACTTTCAGAAAACATTTTCTTGTAATCTGTAGCAGTTGATGCTGCTTATACCCTGTTGAGGTCGGAATAAGTTTCTTAAAATAATTGACTTTTCAATAAGGTAATTCAAGTTACTGACATTTGACACTAAAAGATTCTGTTAGTTTTGATGGTTTTCAAATTATTCCGGATATTTTTTTTGTTGTTTAAAGATATTCGTTATACGAATAATAAATAGCAAAAAATAAATACATTAAAAAATAAATTGCGAATAATTACTTTCCCGTTTTTGATAAGTTGTTTATAAATAATAATTTGTATTTGCTGGTTTTCATCATCAATTTATCGGTAAAGGAAAAAGAAATTTTACAATTATGTCATAATGGAATGGTTGTGGTGTTTATTTATTTTTTATCAAAATTATATATTTCACGAAGAATAAAAAAAAAATTATTCCTGATGAGATTATAAATTTTAAATGAATCAACAAAAAAAATACGAATAAAAGGTTTTTGGAGAACTACTTTGACGAGATTTTTTACATAAAAATATCGATTTATAAGATTGATTCAAGTTTTTAGAAATGGTTGAAAAGACTTGCGAGATACATAATTTTTAATTTTTTTTGAACTAATTATTTTTATTATTACTACTAATATGCACTACTACTTATTCTGCATATTTGATTTTAGAAAAGGTAATTGCAATATATTTAACATTAGTAACAAATACATTAGGTTATTACACTATCTGTGAATTTTTACATACCTTCAAAAAAAAATTCCAAATATTTTTGCATATATTTAAGCTATATAATATATATAATAAATAATTAATATATATAATAAATAATTAATAAATAATTAATATATAATAAATAATTAAGTACCTATTCCTATAATTCCAAAATATTTCTTAATTATCTTAATCAATATTAATTTAACACAAAAAAATTTTGAAATATTAAACATATTTAGTTATACAATTACTAAATCTTTGGATTCTAATTTCTTAAAATACATTGCTATTAATAAATTTAATCCAATGTATTTAAATAAGATACATTGTTTATTTGGGTTCTTTTACTTTTACTATTAGATCGTAAATGAAAAAATATAAGTACTTTTACAAAATTGCTAAAACATTGAATTTTTAAATTTAAAGGCTTAAAAAAAAATTAAAATTCAGCTAGTTTTCGTTCACTTTTATCTCTCACAATTTCATTAAAGTAATTATTTATAAAAATGTATAATTACTTAAAAAATAACTGTAAAACTTAAACTCACTTTATTCATAAAAAATTACTTAGCGTCAAAATAATTTTAGTAGGCGAAAAAAATTTGGTTTCTAAAAGATAAATTCAATTTAAAACCATATTTTTTATATTTTTGAAAATTATTCCGAAATAAATTAAATTTCTCGACTAGTTTGGCACTTTTCATAATTTTGCTGACAAGGTCCTTTCCCATTTTTTTTTCCCTGGATTTTTTTTTAGTTTAGTACTCTCAGTTAATTAAGTTAATTACTTTCAGAAAACATTTTCTTGTAATCTTTAGCTGTTGATGCTGCTTATACCCTGTTGAGGTCGGAATAAGTTTCTTAAAATAATTGACTTTTCAATAAGGTAATTCTAAGTTACTGACATTTGACACTAAAAGATTCTGTTAGTTTTGATGGTTTTCAAATTATTCGGATAATATTTTTTGTTGTTGTTTTTAAAGAGCTCCGTTATTCGAACAATAAACAGCATAAAACTTAACATTAAAAAAATAAATTGCAAATAATGACTTTCCATTTTTGATAAGTTGTTTATAAATAACAATTTTTAACTTGCTTATTTTCATCATCAATTTGTCGGTAAAGGAAAAAAATTTTTTTCACTGCTATGTCATAATGGAATGATTGAGATGTTTATTTCTTATCAAAATTGTGTATTTCACAAAAAAAAAAAATATTCCTGTTGAGATTATAAATTTTTTGTATGAATCAACAAAAAAAATTGCGAATAAATTATTTTTGGAGAACTACATTGACAAGTTTTTTTTTAATAAAAATATCGAATTATAAGATTGGTTGAAGTTTTAGAAATGGTTAAAAAATCTTGCGAATACGTAGCTTTATTTTTAATTTTTAATATGCACTACTACTTATTATGCACACTTGATTTTGGAAGGAGATAATAGCAAAATATTTCAAATTAGTAACAAATAAATTAGATTATTACACTTTCTGCGAATTTTCACAGACCTTCAAAAAATTCAAAATAAATAAATAAATGTAAAAATATTATAAATGTAAATTTAAATTTATAAAAATAAATGTAAACTTATTTAAGCTTAATAAATATTAAGCTTTATTATGTAGTTTAAATAAATGTAAATTTATTTAAGCTATATAATAAATAATTAACCAAATACCGATTCATATCATTTCATAAAACTGCTTAATCATCTTAATTAAATTAATTGCCTTCATAAATTACCTTAATAAATTAATTGCTTAAATATTTTAAATATTTTAATGAATTAATTGCTTAATTGTCTTAATTATTTTAATGAGTTAATTGTTTTATTGTCTTAATCAAGTTCACCAATAAAAATAAGTCAATTACATTTGATAATCTTATATCAATAATCAGGTAAAAATGAAACCACAACTATCCAAGACTTTCTATTTACACTTCTTCAATGGCGCAAGGCCGTCTGACTATTTGCAGATTCGAAACATGACACGATTTCTTTTTACTAGATAGAGTTGTCAGTCTTATGCAACACTTTACAGTCATATTAGACCGGGATCCATTACACTACCGGACGTCGAACCGGAAACCTGTGACACCAAGCGCCATAGCTCTAGTCATCAGTCATCAGACCCCCTCCCCTTATTTACACTTCTATTAATGCAAATATATTCACACTTTTACAAAATTATTTTGTTTTCTTAATTTTCTATTTCAACTATTTTTTTATTCTATATAAAGACATTAAATCCATCTACACAACAATTTAATTTTTTTCTGTGTGCCAGGTTAAAAAGTACTGACATCAAGTACAGAAATACAATTAAAATACAGTCATGGTCGACCCCTCTCTTCTCCTCCCCAGTTACATCAGATAGCAAATGTAGCATATGAAACAACATTTGGGGAATCTTTATGAATCCAGAAATCTTTCAGAAAAAAAAAAAAAATTTAACATCTGAGAACTTAGAAATGTAATTTAAATTGGTTTTGTTGTGTGTGTGTGTGTGTGTGTGTGTGTGTGTGTGTGTGTGTGTGTGTGTGTGTGTGTGTGTGTGTGTGTGTGTGTGTGTGTGTGTGTGTGTGTGTGTGTGTGTGTGTGTGTGTGTTACATTTCTGTTGTTTCTTATCTCACTTGACTGACAGCAACATCTAGAGCAAGTCCATTATCCCATTGAAGAGTCATGATAAATCATTGGGTCAAATAAACCACCTGCACCGCTTCTTTTTTGTGGCCTCGCCTCTGGCGCTCGGTGCACAAAGACATGGGCCACCCAAAGGCGTCACGGAACCAGAAGTCTGGCTTTACCCCACCTACGGTTATACCCCCCTTCCCTTCAATCATGAGGGCACTGGGTGGGATAAGAAACCAACATATTAAAGTCACCTTTTTTTGTCCTTGATCGATCTCACTTTATAATTTGTTCTAACCTGGACCACACAGCACATTTCTGAACAGTCAAATGTCATAGTTGGAAAATGCAATTAAAATTTTTTAAAAGCTTAAACAATTTAATTAAATAATTATTAAAACAATCTTTTGTTAAAAGGTTTCTTAAACTAATGAAAAAAAGTGGGAAGGAAACTTTCCAATTGAGTTAAGTCACAAACGTATTAGTTTTTTTCATTGTTTTTTAGAATGGGATGCTTGTGACAGTTTGATTTGTAGAGTGGTATTTCTATTCTTGCGACAAAAAAAAATAACAATTTCTATTTCTACAGGAAACATGGGATATAGTTCTCTTATTATTAGTAATATGCAAATCGTCAGTTTACTAAATATAAAATTTTTTTAAATGTGTTTCGTTTGCTTGAAAGAAATGTAACTGTTGAATTCGTTTAGATTTATCCATCCAACAAAATAAAATTACAAAAAAGACAATTTAAATTTATACGAAATAAGTTACAAGTTCAGGATTCGATTACATTGATCTTTCGCAATAAATCTCCATAAATTAAAACTATTGACATTTTAAATTGTTTATAAAGATGCTGTGGACAATTATTGAAGGGTTTTTTTTCAAATAAATAAAAATTAGTAATTTTAACAATTTGATTAATTGAAATGTATTACAAGTAAAAAAAAATCTTTTTTTTTTTTTCATTTATTGTTTAAAGACAATATAATTTCTATAACATATATCATCATAAATAAATTAATAACATTAGATGAAATAATTTTGTAATCAAAATTTGTAATTTAAATTTAACACTCTTGATGTTCTTGGCCATATACCACATACACTGAAGTGACAAAAGTCATGGGATACCTCTTAATATCGTGTCGGCCTCCTTTCGCCCGGCGAAGTGCAACAACTCGACGTGGCATGGACTCAGCAAGTCGTTGGAAGTCTTCTGCAGGAATATTGAGCCATGCTGTCTCGATAGACGTCCATAATTGTGAAAGCGTTGATGGTGCAGGATTTTGGGCACGAACAGACCTCTCGATGATGTCCCATAAATGCTCAATGGGATTCATGTCGGGCGATCTAGGTGGCCAGATCATTCGTTGGAATTGTCCAGAATGTTCTTCAAACCAATCGCGAACAGTTGTGGCCCGGTGACATGGCGCATTGTCATCCATAAAAATCCCATCGTTGTTTGGGTACATGAAGTCCATGAATGGCTTGCAAGTGATCCAAGTAGCTGAACATAAGCATTTCCAGTCACTGTTCGGTCCAGTCGCACCAGAGGACCAAGTCCATGCCATGGAAAACAGCCCACACCATTACGGAGCCACCACCAGCTTGAACAGTGCCTGCTGACAGTTTGGGTCCATAGCTTCGTGGGGTCTGCGCCACACTCGAACCTACCATCAGCTCTTACCAACTGAAATCGTGACTCATCGGACCAGGCAACGGTTTTCCATTCATCTAGGGACCAACCGATATGCTCACGTGCCCACGAGAGTCGCTGCAAGCGATGTCGTTCTGTCAGTAAAGGCACTCGAGTCGGCCTTCTGCTGGAATAGCCCAAGAAAGCCAAATTTCTCTACACAGTTCTAACAGACAAGTCCCTTGTACGTCCCACATTGATTTCTGCTGTTATTTGATGCAGTGTTGCTTGTCTGTTAGAATTTACGACTCTTTGCAGACGTCGCCGGTCTCGGTCGTTAAGTGCAGGCAGTCGACCACTGCGCTGTCCATGGTGGGATGTTATGCCTGAAATGTCATACTCTCGGCACACTCTTGACACAGTGGATCTGGGAATGTTGAATTCCCTAACGATTTCCGAAATGGCATGACCCATGCGTCTAGCTCCAACTAACATTCCGCGTTCAAAGTCTGTTAATTCCCGTCGTGCGGTCATCATCACGTCAAAACCTCTTCACATGAATAACTTGAACAGAAATGAAAAGCTCTGCGAAAACACTGCGCATTTATACCTGTTCTACGCGATGCTACTGCCATCTGAAAATTTGCATATTGCTATCCCATGACTTTTGCCACTTCAGTGTATGTGGACATTTTAATTATTATAATATTATTAACTTTTGTTATTATAATATTATTTTTGTTAATGATATTAACATTTATAATATTATGAACAAAAATTTGATAATATATTATTCACAACAAAATCTCTACAACAAGAAAATTACAAACCTTATGATTTGGCTGCACTAATAACGATATTTACAGTTAGGAATATGAAAATGGTTTAATTTACTATTTACTATTTCGACTGTCAGTGTTGCTGGATTATTTGAACAAATCTTTAATATTTTATTGAAATAGTGCAGTTATATTAAATATATTTAGTTTTAATAATTAATGCCCGGAATAATAATGAATAGTTATGCTCGGAATGTATGAAATCATTTCATTTATTAATTACTATTAACGCTCAGCGGCCACAAATGTGGAAGTTAGGGTTTTTGGTGCATTTTTATTTTTTTCCCTGGATTTTTTTTTTCTATCTACATAAATCGAATAAAAAGCAATAAAACAAAAAAAATTGAAACATTTTTGTTCTTCATCATAAAAAAAAAAAATCTTTCATGAAGAGATTAAATTACTTTGTGGATGAAATGAGTCTGAAAAGATTATGATCGTTATTAAATTATACCTTATTTAATGTACCTTACTATAAAAAATCGTTATTATGACGACATGCAATCAAAATAATAATGTGAAAAATTATTAAAAAAACTCTAAATAATGGGATTATTATTCATAGAAACATTAATTGAAGAAATATGTTTACAAAATACGTAGTTTCGAACGCAACGTCATTAATTCCTTAAGTTATTTCTAAAAACAGCTAATAAAATTTTATTTTTTAAAAAGTAATCTCATTTCTTTGTTTACAGCAAAGCAATCATAACCCTAACAATCATTATTTTAAAATTAAACGCAAAAGGAAAAGTTTGTATCTTACTTTTAAGAACATTATTCAATCATATTCAACTTTTTAAAAATAAATTATTCATTTCAAAAAATAGCACATTACATACTGAAAAAAAAAGATTTCAAAACAATGTTTGTATTAAATTAGTGCACATGAATCTATTAATATCTGTAGCAATACACTAAAGCAATATAACAATAAGCTTCACTAGTAACTTGATACTCCCGAATCCTTTCCATGAATAATTTTGAATTGAACATTAACTTGTTAATGCATATTGAGTTGTAACAACACAGAAAATTCATTACAAAATAGTAGAGTATCTAGATTACTTTTTATAGAAAATATAATGGATATTTTGCTACGATTGATAACAGTATTCTATTCTAAATATTACTTTGTTTGAATTCACAGATAATTTTCCTTGATTTATTTACATACTTGGTTTAAAAATATTAAAAGCAATTTTCTAAACACAAATTTAAAAAAATATATATAAAGGTCATAAAATTTGGATAAGTTCAGACAAAGGCGATTTCACTAGTATCTTAATCTTACAGTTGCTACAATTGGTAAGGTTAAAAACGTATATTTGTGTACATGTTTATACTTTTCCCTTTTCCCCAAATTATTTGATAAAATGGTAGTTAAAATTAAGATATAAATTGTGATTTTCCCATGGGTGAATAACTAATAGATTTATACAGTTATTACATGGTAAAGAAAACAAATACGTTGTCTATTAGCATTTTACATTATTAAAATTAAATGAAAAACGGCTTCAAAATAAGTTATTAAAATAAGATTCTCTCGACAACTGGGTAATTTAAAACCTTATGAATGTATGATGACCTTATGCTAGCTACATCTAACTAAACAATACAGCAACTGCCTTTCCCAGTAATTTAATGATAACTGTAATTGGATGTAAACTTGAGTCAAGGTCTGTTTTATCTGTACTAATCTTATCTATTTAAATGTAATATACCAAAAATAAAATGCAAATAAAAGTACAAACCATTATATATAAGTTCTTTTTTAAAACAGAAATGGTTATTGCTACAGACATTTAATTCAATTTAACAAAAAAAAACAGCATTACAGAAGCTTTGATAGTTTTTAGTGGTTAAAAAAATAAAATATAAAGCTTGCAGCATAACTATAAAGAATTTACAAGCTTAATGTCAAATAACATACACAGTTTTAGATTTTATTTTAGAACAAGATAAAATAGGGTTGAACTAAACAGGAAATTGCATCCTTTTGCAATTTCCTATTTGGCTCAAAATGCATAAAATTGAATCCAGTAAAATTTCCATCATGATAAAATCACTCTAGCGTATCATCTTACTATTGCTGGGTTGCTTTTTTTGGGCAGGAGGGGAGACATGGCCTTAAAATAATTCAAATAATCGCACTATAAAAACTATAAAAAAAGTAATGGATTTGATCAAATGATTATTTATTGTCGTTTAAAACATTCGTCCATTTAAAATCTAATTTAAAAGAATTTTTTGTAAAGAATGTTTCTATGGTAGATGATTCAAGTGCATTTAAATTTTTTTTACAGCATCATCTAAAAATGAATGTATATTTTAATTGTTGCATGTAATTAAAATTATTTTTAAAAAATAGCATCGATGTTTAAAGGCTACCGCTATTTTTAAGCAATTCATATGCTTGAATAAGTTCCACTTTCAAAATGCTGTAAAAAAAAAAAAGAATCACTCGTCACAATGAGTTCAAATTTGAACTGAAGATACTTAAAGAAGGGGGAAACAGTACGGCATCAAAAACAAATTCCAAAGTGTATTAATAGAAGGCGCTGTTAGCGGCATAAAGAAAGTGAATTCGGTTCCCAGTGATATTTTGAATCGAAATCACAACGTATTTTGCATGAGTTGCACATTTAGCATGAGTTGCATACAATCAAGCGCATTGAATCAACTGTAGTGTTCAATGTGCTTGATTGTTTCGGTTTTTTGACGGAAAATGATTTCCAAGTCATTCAACAGTTCTGACACGGTTAGTGGAAAGCCCATCCACCACGGCAAGATCATACCAAATTAGATGGGAAAAATGGGTGGGACTTTTTGTTGGCATAGTTTCCCCCTTCTTCAAATATTTTCAGTTCAAATTTGAACTCATTGTGATTAATTAACTTTAATTAACTCAAGTGTACTTTAATTACAATGCCCCTCTATATTAAAATAGTATCGATGTTTAAAGGCTACTATTTTTAAACAATTCGTAGGCTTATCTTAAGTGAAAGCATCATATATTATAATTTATCGGAATTCGACGTATTTAGTTTTTATTAAACATGAACAAATTTTATCATACGAAAAAAAAATACATTTTTTTTTACTATAGTAAATTTTACAAGGAAAAAATATCAGAAAAGAAATCAAGACATTTAATAAAATATGCTCACCATTATAGCATTAAATTATAAAATTCATTATTCAGAAACACTACTACTATTTTTAAACTATTTATAGGCTTATTTCAAGTGAAAATATTATGTATTACAATTTACAGGAATTCGATGTATTTATTTTTTATTAAACATGAAAAAGTTTTACGCTAGTACAAAAAAAAAAATACATTTTATACAATGGTAAATTTTACAAAGAATTGCAGCATAATCATTATCAAATATTTCCCTTTTATCTATAAATTTTCAAATGCATTTGACAGTGTAATACAACTTCCAAAAGAAAGCCAGTTACAAGAAATGTAAAGCTCGCCTATCTACTAAGTTTATTTA
The DNA here is from genome assembly GCA_021605095.1 of Caerostris extrusa. Taxonomy (NCBI): domain Eukaryota; kingdom Metazoa; phylum Arthropoda; class Arachnida; order Araneae; family Araneidae; genus Caerostris; species Caerostris extrusa. The sequence continues at coordinate 57,932 of BPLR01008024.1, read as the reverse complement.
TTGAAAAATTCTCAAAAAAAAAAATATTTGAATGCATATATTTCGAAATATCGATAGCAATGTCCCATGTTACATCTGACAACTGTTTTTTAATACTAAATAAACAAGATGTGTCCTTTTTTTCCCCGCCCTAGTAGAAAAAAATCATTTATTTTAGATGTGCTTTTGGGACAACTGGGTGCCTTTGCTACGCCTCAGTGTTTCTGAGAAGTATCTTTGAAAAAAATGTCGTATTGAAACCTTGTGTTTTATAAATTATTCAAAAGAAACCAGCATCTACATCTTGATACTCAATGCAAAACGAAACAAGTTCTAGTTAGAAAAAAAAAAAGTTTATTCTAGCAAAATAAATAAAAGTGACTCGCAGGAATAAAATGAAACATCTGCTTTTGAATAACTGAAAGCAGATGTTTTTTTTTTATGAATGTTTGAAAAGTAAAACACAAAAAAATTACTATTTAAGCATTCAGATAAGAAGGAAATTAACTTTAAAATATTATCAGGTTTTATTTTTATTGTTCATATACTACTGTGTTCAAAAGTAAAACCAATTTTCAATTTAAAATTTCCGGGGCTTAAGGAATTTCAATTTTTTTTTTTTTCTTTTTAGGTTGCTGCACTGTCCTTGATATCTGTGGAAAATTTGTCGTCAAAATATTCATTAGTGTTTGAGTTACGCTGGACTTTGTGAGACGCCAAAAATGATTTCGACGATTTTTGAAATGTCTGAATTCATTGAGCAAAGAACTTGCATTCAATTTTGTTTGCGGAAACATATAGAATGTTGCAGAAGGCATTCGGTAAGCATTCCTTTATCGGAAAGAAATGTTTAAAATTGGTATAAACAGTTAAAAAAAAAGGCAGAGAATTAAAAAAAAGAGCGAAAAATTAAAGATTTGGTGCTTGCAAACGGTCATTTCACAGTTAGAGACCTTGCTGATGATGTTAGAATTTCAAAAGGATCAGTAATTCCATTTTGTGCCTCAAACGCGTCAAAACTCGATTGGTACCGAAAACACTGAATGCGCCAGCTCACACTGCATTGATTCTTCGTGACTTTTTCGCCAAAAATTAAACCCATATCGTTTCACAACCCCCTTATTCACACCTTACGACTCCTGGCTATTCCCTAAACTCAAAAGACCATTCCGGGGACACCGTTTTGAGTCGATCGAAGAGATTCAACGTAAATCGCCGTGCGATTTGAAGACCATCCCTGCCGATGACTTTTTAGCATGAATTGAGGATTAGAAAAAAAGTCGGCATAAGTGCATTGTGTCTGTAGGGGATTAACTTTGAAGACGATGACATAAATTTGGAAGAATAAATAAAGCGTTTTTGAAAAAAAAAAAATAATTGGCCTTACTTTTTGGGCACAGCAGTACATGAAAAATTTAATTAAATACCGTAAATTGAATTCAATATTTTCAGAGAAAATAATTTAAGAGAAATCGATTATTGGTAATTGATGTAATCTATTGCTGGACTAAATCTACAGAACATTTAATACATAGAAGAATATACTCATATTACTTGATAAAATTAGTTAAATCAAAACATAAAATTTGAAACTTTTTCTGATATTTTTTTTTTTTTTTTCAATGTTTTACTTTATTATTTCTGGTGAAAATTTATTTCATTGAAATTACGGATAAAAGGATTATTCAAACATTTTAGAAGTTTTATAAGAATTTTTACTATGATTAATTTTAAGCTATTTTTAGGTTATCTTGTTTATTGGTTATAGTCTTTCTTATTTATTGATTTATCGTCATGTTCATCAAAATTTAGATTTTAACAAAATAAAGGTTAAATTATGAATCTATTTCCTAATATATATATATAATTCCACACTATTTCATTTACAAAAATGTCTCAATAATACAATAACATGTTTTTTCTTTCAAAATACGCCCAAACACGCTTTTTATCAACAGTAGGATGTGAAGAAAAAAACAGTTTATAGCAATATAATACATGTAAAAGTTCTCTTAAGCAATTGCCATTTTTAAGATTTCTTGTATAATATTTATCCTTAGTGAATTAATGATAAATATATTAATTAGGAGGTGGATCTGTCCTCGTTTGGGGTTGTGTCGTCTGGAGGAGTAATTGAATTACTTGATAATATTTTGCTTCGTCATAATAATCATCAGTGTATGCAATTTATAATACTTTTATGCTTTTATATTATACATCTCATAGAACTGTTTGATATATTTAAAAAAAAAGCTTTTTTTATGCATTTTCTACGTTGTCAAATAATATTTTGTATGCTTACTTTTAAAAGCCTTGAAAAGGAATTAGTTTTTATAAAATGAACCAAGCAAATAGTCAATTATTACTATATTGTATCTATTATTTTATTAATTAAATTCATTGATTTAATTAAATCAATTTTTTTTTAAATAAGTTTAGAATTGTTTTGATTGCAAGATACTAATGATATAATATTTTAAATATTTACTGATTTATTAAGTCATATAACACAAATTTCACATTTCTAAATTCATTAAATTAAATATTTGAATATCCTATTAAAATTATTGCATCTATAAACCAGAATGAACTGTTGGCAAAAGATTATTAATTATTAATTATTTAAAAAACACATTTATTGCCACAGGAAGAAATATAGGACCTATGTAGTCCGATAAATATAGGTTTAATATTTTTTTTCCAAATGTTTTACTAAACATAAACCGACATCAATCTATTCATATGTCTCATTTATTAATCTTCTTAATAACATGACAACAACACACCATATTAGATGAAGGACATGATTTTACGGATTGACTTGAAAAATAATTCCGAAATTCTTTTAACATTTTCTTAAATATAGTACCGATTTTATTAATCTTCTAAATAATATGACAATAACGATCCATATTAGATTAGGAACATAATTTTATAGATTGCCTTGAAAAGTAATTCCGAAATAACATTTCCTTAAATACTGTTCCACTATTCACTTTTATATTAATATTTAGTGACCAGTTTCTTCTCAATATAATTATTGCTCAAAATTGGGTGGTATTTTCTTAAAACTATACTAGTAAATATTTGCTATTATTGTTAATTTTAGAAGAAAGGATTCACAGAAATTAAATGTAAAAAACTAAAATTATAGGCTTGATTGGTGTGTGATATCATAACGAAATGAGAGTATAAATAATTATATCCTTAAAACCCAGAATATAATAATACAACTGTTGCATAAAAAAATTAGAAATTATGTATAGATTATCACATATTATATCACAGACTATTCTACTAGAAAAATGCAACTATGGTTAAATAAATATCTATAATTTAACTTACATATCCATATCAGGAGAGTGAAAGATATTTTAGTCCAATGGATTATATCTCTGTTCCCAAATCTATGTATTCCTTCGCAACAAATCTTCATTAGAAACACTCAGCTTCTTTCTCTGGATACTTCATGAAATAATTCATCTTCAAAACACACCACCTAAAATCTGTAATTCAGAAACTGACTTGCTTTAAGACTTATAAGACCTATAAGTCATCAATTCATCAACGTCTGAATATAAACGTCTTATAGCGATTTAATTTCACTTTCATCAAAATGTCAAATCCAATAAACAGATGCTATTGATCATCCAACAAATAAAAAGTGTTTACTTTTTATTTAGTATATTTTTCCGATCTTTAATTAGAATTCACTTTTTGTAAATCCCATAACAATATAAAATCCCGTACAATATTTTCATTACCGGCCAATTAGTTATCTTCATTTCATACAAATAGCATGATGCCACCCAATCAAAAGATCTTCTACAACTAGGCTAATTGAAACCATGTAAACACATTATGATTGACCAACTGTTGACGTATACGCTAATTCTCAGTATCTACAATAACAAAAAAAAAATGCCAATCAATAAATATACCTTGGCAACAGTTTGTTTCACACATCAATTTGAGGATTGTTTTATTAGTATTTTCTTGTACAGACTAGTCTAACAGATTCACCAGATTGCATACGAAGAAGTCTCCTTGCGTGGAGTTGATTTGATGGATTCGAATATTTTTTGGATCATGCAAGCTTTCGTAAGATGAAAGTTTGCATCTGCATAGAGTAAAAATATGCTTCGATTGAATGGGAACAATTATTTTTATTTTTCACTGTTGATTTCTTCTTTTTTTCCCGCGTCTATGGTCTCTAGGGACAACAGGATACAACAAATCGAAACATCACGTGATGGACCACGTTTTAGTCTCAAAGGATAATGAATAGGATAAATGTACAATATTCTGATACTGATACGTTTGTTTTTTGTAATTCTTATGTTTCCAGTATCCGCCTTCAAAAATCTAAACTACTTAAGTAAATTAAAATACCTTTTGAATACCCTAGCGGCTAACTGGGTTTTTAAATATAATAGTTTATCTAAAATGCCAAAATTGATTCCCGGATAAATTATCGTTTTAATTAACTGTTGTACTTGAAATCCATTTTGGACATGAAAATTAAATAGCAGTTGGTTTTACTCACAAAAGAAAAGTAGCGATCGTATTTCAACGTGAACCATTATTTCATTCTACAATTAGACTTACAATATTAAGGTTCATATCAAATGTATAGGCTTATTTCATGAAATATCATTAATAACATCTTTCAAATATATGCACCTTTATAAGAAATAAAACGTTTGGGATCGACAGGTTTGCGTTTCTATTGTGGGGAAATGCTTGTAATGATCCATGTTAATTCTTATGGAATACGTTACAATTGTTCCTTCTGAATTTTAGTAAATAATCTTGGGTTGAATAGGATTATCTAAACATTAAACTAATTTGTCTTGGTCAAAAAATATATGAGTATATAATCATAAAAATATATTAAAATTATTACTGTAGGGCGTGTAAAAGTACTATAAAGTACAGTACTGTAAATCATGTAGTTTGGAATATTTCATCTTGAGAGTAAATATATTTAAAGCAACCCTGCGTATTAATTGGCCCATAGACAAGTTTAATAAATTAGATTAGATAATTAGATTCACACTATGGATAGAATATTGTTATCTAAACATTAAACTGATTGAGGACCTGATGGCCGAGTGGCTAGCGCTCTGGCGCTCGGTACCACAGGCATGGGGTTCAAATCCCGGCGTTGTCATGGACGTTTTAGTGGTTCGGAATCCACTTTAAACCGTAGGTCCCGGTCCTAATAGGATCGTAGAGCGCCGCGGGGGCATTGTTACTCCGCGTCCGTGGCTTACCATCAAGTTACACGCGCCTCCTGGGCAATGCAAAGTGAGTAACGTCGGTGCAGCCCTTCTGGCATAAAAGATCACGGTCTATTTGCCAGCTGTATTAGAAAAAAAACATTAAACTAATTTGTCAAAAAAGTATATAAAAATAATTATGAAGTACTTAATAAAATATATTAAAGCTGTAACCGTACTTCTTCCTACACACTTGCAAGAGCACCCTCTACGGCGTTCAGAAGAAAGGGTCAGTAGGCCTCGAGACTCTCACCCGAGATGTGTGCAGCGTAATTAATTACACGTTTCTGTTGAAAACTTTAGTTTGTAATTTCTCATCCCTAGAGGAAATATATTTAATGCAACTCTAGTTGGCCTATAGACTCTCATCCAGAAAGGAAGTACATGTCGCGCATCCTGCGGTTACCTGAGTATCGGATTTTCGGCTTAGAAGAGAATCCTTCCACGAATCTATAATTATATGCCTTTAACTATGATATTTTCAGTCGTTAATTGTATACATGTGGTGTTTGTGCTTGTGTAAATAAAGCTGTGAGTTCTCCAACTTGTCCTCCAATATCTCAATCTAACCGCACCAGGTTACAATCTGGTTGCCCAATTGCATATACAATACTAAGTAGAGCATCAAATCTTTGACGCTTATGAATTTATAAGGAAAAAATAAGTTTGTAGGTATAATTAGAATATTTTCATAAAATGAAAAGCAACTTAAACAAGTATAACAATTTGAAAGTTGAAAAAAATTAATGAATTTCTATTATCATGTTCAGATATTAAAAAGTATATGTACAGTTTTTTTTAATATCAAAAATCACCATATGATTCAAGTAATGATAAATCTAAAATAAATATTGTCAAATAGTGGCCATTTTCAGAAAAGTTAGTAAGTTGCCCTTAAGAATTATGCTATTAGTTTCCAAACATAATTAATTTCTTACAATATGAGTGAAAAATTGCTTTACTCTCCCCTCGCCCTATTTCTAATTAAAAATTTATTTATTCTACCCATATTTTGTTTGTATTATAAATAAAATCATAATTTGATTAGTTGCATCTAAATTACTGTACGTCACAAGCATTTTTATAAAGTGAAAATTAAATAAACAGCTGTTTCACATTTTTACGCATCTAAATAGATCGTCTACTACATTTATTTTGCTATTTATATTATTTTCAAATATTTCAGTTAAATTTCTAAAATTATTCAAAATTCTTAAAATTATTTTAATTTATTTCTATGCAATCTTTTAGACTATTTGGTTTGTTTAATATGTATAAGGAAAGAATTTTTATATTCTTCATTGTATATTTGCATTAAAAATAGTTTTAGCGATTGTTTTTAAATTCTATATAGTTAAAAATATGGCTATATTACAAATTAATAGGGATCCATTTCGAATTTATTATAAAACCAATTTCATTTTTGTAGATAGAAATCAACTCTGTTAATGCATTGAGCTAAACAAGTGTTTAATTAGAAAAATTTATTATATTTTTATTGAAGAATATAAAAATTAAATTTACATATTTATTATTTTGAATTCTGTATACTGAATTATTTTATTACAATTATTTAGAAACATAGAAAAAAACAGCCTAAAAAGGATTTGATAACTTTTATATTGAGATATTTATGAAAAATTAGGTATTAATCTAGCAATACGAAATTTTATATGTAACGTGAATGTTGTTTTACGATAAATGCTCTTACAATGTAACTCAGAATACTAATTAATCCAATTCCATTGTGTAGTTGACCTTTTGGTTCGCTAATTATATTATTAATCAATATCTTATAGCAGCTGCCACTAGTTATGCAATACACTAACTGAACCAGAAACAGTATAGCAGCAAATGTAATCGACAAATGTCGTTCAATGATTTTAACCCAAAAACGTCAATTATTGTTTTCTTGAATATTTTATCTATTTCAATGTAATAATATATAACTTATATAATATTATTTTATAATATTATTTTAGTTGTTTAGATGTAATATTGTAAATAAAAATTCATGGTGTAGTAGTATTTAAATTATCAGAATTAAAGCTTACTTAATTCTATTTTTAAATATTAATATTTGTTCGATTTTTATATATGTATCATATGTTTTATGACATAAATTATTTTCAAAACAATTAACAGACATATTATTTAATTTCAAGATTTTATTGACAAAGCAATTAAGGCCAAATATTTAAAATAAACATAGTAATTATTCCTCATTTAAAATTATTTTATTTTATTATAACATTTATGCAATAAAATAATTTGATTATTTTATTGCATAAATGTTAATTTTCTACAGATATTTATTGAAAAAACACATTATATGAATAATGAAACTTGTTTTTCTTTTTCCTACTTGATCCTATTTATAACAGTAGAAACCAACTGTATTTTTATTGCAGTTTGATATATTTATTACAGAGAAAATAACATTTCTTACAATGCATTCATGTTAATTAAGATTACTGTAAGAGCATTAAAAGTTAATAAAATCTAATAGCAAGAATTTAGTGACCAGTTTTATTGACAGTTACACAGAAATCTGTTGGCAGAGGTTTCCGTAAACCATTTTGAAGAAGTTCAATTTGTAATAAAAAAATAGTCCGCTGATTTTAATCCTTTTTATTTGAATTTTACTGAGTGGAAAAAGTTTGGCTTGTGTCTTCCTATCTTCACTTCATCTTTCATAGAGTGCCTATGTGTGCTTAATGGTGACTGGAACATTGATCATGTTGGGCAGCTTCCATTCGTTGAAGTTGTAGGCGGTGATTTCTCTGTCGAAGGGGAAGCCCATTGCTCGTTTGTCGGGATACAATTGGTCCTTAGCTCCGCAGTAGCTCACAGCGTCGACGCATTCATTGGTTCGGCCATGGTCGTTAACAGTGTCCTCGAAGTAGTTGGTGAAGATGGCGAAGAGGTGGAACTTCATTCCGACTTCATCTCCCTTGGGGATGAGCAGGTGGTCTGGCCATCCGCAGCTGCAGTACTCATCACCCCTCCTGTCGGCTCCCTTGCCTTGCAACAAGTCCTTCATGGTCTGCTGCTTGCTCAGGGTGACACTGGAATCGATGGATCGACGTTCGATGGTGTTCTCGCCTGGTTTCAGTTCAACATGGAAAGAATCAAGTTCAATCATAAGCCTTCTAAGGTCAGCAATACTGATCTCGTTACCCAAATGATCATATTTAGGTCCCAAGTAGATTCGAACCTTAGCATGACGGGTCTTGGTTCCAGAGTTGGTAGCAACGAACTTGTAGACGAAGGGTTCATGGTCCAGATGTTCATAACGAACCTTGACAGCTCCAGTTCGTCCGAAATAGAAAGCGTGAGATACATCCAAGAAGTCCTGCTTGAAGAAGGTCTTGACAACATCTTGTTCTGCAGCCTTAACGCACAAAGATTTGATGGATACGTTTCCGAATCCGAGGTCATTCTTGTTGTATGGGGCCAGAGTCCTCTTGTATGTCTGGAAGAGATCGTCGATAAATCTGTGCCACCTGTAGAAGATGGGATCTCGAAGAGCTGTTGCTGTGTCGTCCATGACACCTGGATTCAACCTGTATCTGCCATCTGGATCGTGAGCTGCAGCAATGAGAACATGTCCCCAGTTGTGCAAGCTTCCGTAGAATGGAACATTAACTGAATCGTAACTGGATTCAATGATGTTTCCGAGGATGTCGATGCCGTGGATCTCATCCAGTGGGTACTCGTGTCCGTTGGGATCGACGACGACCCTCAAGTTGATGGATTCCAAGATCCTCTCCCTCCACCTCTCCAGGTCCTGCACGGAACACTGCTTCAGGTCGGCCAGCTTCCGTCCGGAGTTCCTGGACGAGTAGGGCAGGCCGTTGATGTTGGAGCTCAAGTGGGCAGAGTAGCCCTCCAAGGGATCGTGGAAGTTGTGGAAGGGGATCATCTGGGGCATGTGGTTGGACAGACGCTCGCAATCGTATCTGGCACACATCTGTTGGTGCATGTAGAAGAACAGTTCACCTTTCCTGTCCTTGATTCTTCCAATGACTTCTGGTTTCCAGGTTGCTGGGTACACGAGATGCCAATGCCAATGATGAGCGTTGATTCCAATGTCTTCTCTGTAATAAGCCAAGTTGTACTCTGGGTCCATGATGTTACCTGTCTTCTGGATGTTGATGATGATATCCTGGAAGAAACGTATGAATTTAAAGCTTTCGTAAGCATAACAAACTATTGTAAGCCTTCAATATTCTTCAAGTGTACCATTTACAAAACTATCTCCATTTAGCTAATAAGTCATAAAACTAGAAAATATAACCCGGCGTTGCCCAGTTATAGAAAATAAAACATTTTTAAATTGATAAATTTTTTAAAAATATATATATATGCGTAATTTAAAATTAAAGATTTTAAATAAAATGATGAATTGGTCAAATAAAATAATTATTCTCATCCATGAAATCCAATATTTTTTTTTTTTTAATATTTAATCTGATAGAAGTTAATTTTAAGAAAAATATAATATCTGGGAAATAAATAGGAAACTATTAATGTATGTTTTCTACTTTGTTTTTTATTAGAGTTGTTAGGATTTCTTGTTATGGTTGATAGTCAGATATTATACACGACGTAAAGCAATTTTGAAATAAATGGCTTAATATTTATTGAGGAATTTTGTCATCTAATTCTTCTTCTGATGTTATGTAATTTAAAATTTTAGTTAATAAAAATTAAGATTTTTTTATTAAAACCCATCCGAATTTATCATCCCCCCCATTACGACACTGTCTGAACAACATCGGTCCTCTTGGCATTTTGTCAATTTTCTTCATAATCATTGGTCGAATTATAAATGTGATAATTAATTTTTTAAGGCGCACGCCATCTAGTGGCGCACGAAATGCGAAAAAATAAATAAGGTTATTATTTAATTAAAAATAATTACCCTATATTTCTAGATATAAACTGGTCAATGTAAAAATCGATTCATATATAAGCTGGAGTCCCTTATATTTTTCAAAAAATGTATTAATGTTAACCTATATCTAAACCGAAATGAAAAAATGCTTTTAAAATTGCTTAATGAATGTTTTGTTTAATGAATGATTTTTAAATAAACGTGATTAGATTTTTTACTTTGTGATATTTCGTTCCACAAAAGAACTATACATAATGTTAGTACATGTCATTAAATTAAATCAGTTTATTTTTTTCACTTGCATTAACCATTTATTTTCAATGAAATTTTTTAACGATATTAAAAATGGTGATTAAAATTAGATTTAAAATATTAAAAGCATTATATATATTAAATATTAATGGCTTGCTGTAAGATGATTGCTGTGAAACAGCGAAATAATTTAAAAAAGCAGATGTACCGTAAAAGAAATACTATAGTAAAAAGTAGATAGTGTAAATAAGACTGTAAAAAAAAAGCAAACAGAGAATAAAATGGCTTCTTGCTGGAGAAAAATAATGGGAAAATTAAATATTGATATGCAATAACTTAACATTAATTGAAAAAAACATTTAATTGGAAAGATAAATCTTAAATGTCTGTGTTTAATTTATGTTAACTTCAAATATAGAACATCTCAGTATTATGATGTTAGTGTCACTGTAAATTGCCATTTTTAATTCAGTAACTTCATAACATTAATTCTTTTTCTTATATTCCTAGTATATCGTATATTATTCATTCAATAGAATTTCATGAAATATGTCCCAAATTTTCGTGCTGCCATCTATGGGAGAACAACTAAAAAATATTTTATTTTCATACAAAATTATAAATTTTTTTCATTTATTTGTAATGAAGAAAATCCTATCTAATGCAAATTATATAAAAAAAAAAATTATTATATTACAACAGAAATCTCTATATCACCTTATAACTGAAAATTTAATAATCATGACCATATTTAGTAATCATAGAAATAGATGTTAAAATGTTTAGAAAATGTTTCAGTTTGCTTTTTCGATATGGAAACCTTTTGTTTATTCTACAAATGATAATACTTCTTCCAAGTCCTCTGAGAAGATTAATTTAAATAATAACTTATGAGATTCTATCTCATAAAAAAAAGGTGCAAATCTTTAATTATGTTACTCATATTTTAGATATATTGGGTAAAAAAAAAATAATGCAGGATCTTAACTTACCTAAACTCAAATAGTTTTAAATGCCGAAATTCTATTTTGATACTTTTTATTTATTTATTTTAAGATCAGTATCATACCCTTCATGCTATAAATTTACATTTTAATTTCTCATTTTCCGGAGAAGTGATGGAATATAATAAGTTGCACATTCACCAAATCATTTTGTGTTTAGGCTTCATAGAGATACTACAGAAACAAGTGGAAAGATTTATTTGATGTATCCAGGATCTATAAGTGAAAGTCTAATTCAACGGTTTAAAAAGTTCCAAGAAGGGAAATTTAGTCTTGATGGTTAAATAGTAGGACAATGCAGACTGATAATAAAGATTTGAAGGCACTGTAGAGTCAGAACCCAGTATAACGATCAGAAAACTTTCTGGTAGACTCCATCGAGCACAAACAATAGTATGGAACACCTAAAAATTATTTAAAAGTTTTCGAGCAGGTATTTGATTTTCACATGAGGTTACAGCTCAAAACCGATATCAGCGAGCAAATGTTTGCCCATCTTTAGTTCATCATCAAGAATTAAAATGAATCGCTTTTTAAACCATATAGTTAATGGTGATGGAAAGTGAATACTTTATGAAAGCGTTACTTTAAAAATATAATGGTTAAGCATAAAAGATAAACATATTCCCACTGTAAAGCCAAGATAGTATCCAAAGAAGCTTTTGCTTTGCATTTTGTGAAAATATGGAATGGGTGTTTTTATTTTGAACTGCTTTACAATAACAAACTATCCTCTCGGGCATCTATTGTCAACAATTAAAAATTTAAAGTGGGCTTTACTCACTAAGTGACCTGGTATTATCGAATAGACAAAGTAAGATTCTTCAATAAGATAACTCCCAGCTACACATAGCAGAAATGATTCAAAAGGAGTTGAAGGAATTTGGTTGGGAAATTGTACCTGATCCAACCTTATAGACCAGACATAGTTTTATGATATTATTATCTGTTTTGATCTCTGAATCATTTTCTTGATGGCAAAAATTTCTGTTAATAACAGGAGATCGAAAATTCTCTAAAAGAGTTTTCGCTGAAAAACCCAAAAGTTCTTCCTAGATGGAAATAAGTTTCGTGAAAGATGGTTAAATGTCGTATAAAACGACGGAGAATATTTATTTATTAAATATGTGCAATAATTATTTTTTCCTTTCATAATTGTCTATCTAAAATCCAGCATTACTTTTCACGTACAACCAGATATTTCCATGACAAAATGTTCAAAGTAGTAAAATTTGGGGTTTTGACTAGACATAAAAATCAGATATCTCCTTCCAGATGTGTAGAAAACTAACATTTAAGCACCCACAAGATGATATGGTATGATATGAAACCTATAAGTTGGTACCCACAAAAGAATCTCGCATAAAAAACAGCATGAATACTTTTCTGCTACCTCAAGTTGTAGAAACATATGTAAGGATGTTTATCTGCACTGATAATGTAGTCTGAGACCCACAATTAAATACATTTTATTCAACATAACTTTTGATAAACCACGACTTGAAAAAGCTTACTTTCTGAAACATTTTAACACAAAATCCTGTAAATATTTTTAATGACATTAATTGCAAAGTTTTGAAAGCCTGCATTTTTCCGGTTTGATCAAAATTTCAAAACAGAGAAGGGCAACCTACTTCATCTTCCTTGTGCAGTTTGGTCTCCTTGTATGCCTCGTACAGGGTCTCTACGGGGACGAACTTGTCGGGGAAGATCTCCTGGACTGGTGGCAGGTTGACACCCCTGCAGTCCTTCCTGTGGAGGATGGCGACGGACACTGAGTAGGCGAACAGTCCCTCGTTCACGTAGTCCCTGCACTGATGGCACAAGTCGAGGAATTCTTCGAAGGTGGGAGCGGCTGCAAAAAAAACAGATGCAAAATCTTCACTTGGTTATGGTAATACAAAAATATTGATTGGTTATGAAGGAAACTAGAAAGATGTCATTATATCCCTTTTGAGATGAGTTTTTTTGTATGATAGCATGCAAAAACTTGAGTTACTGACTTAATTTTAACTTTTATCTCTCATTGCTCTTGTATTTAACTGAATTCCGCAAATTATAATGTTTAACATAATGTCATTGTAAATGTATTGCAAAAATATTCTATTTTTTGTAATTTTCTGGAACATAAATCAATGTTTCGATGGCACAGTAGATCAGCAAAGATTATAATTTAGGTGCATAACTAGAGTTAATCAATATTATTTTTATAAAAAAAAAAAAAATTTTAGAATATTTTGTAAATAATTAACATTCACAACTGTGTACCTGTGGACACACATATATATATATATTTATAAAATATGAATAAATAAAATAAATATATATTCATATATATAATAATAATATGAATAAATTTTCAGTTCTTTTCAATTCATAAAAAATTATAATTAGTTATTTTTTTAAAACGAATAGAAAGTTTAAATTTCATAATAAAATTGTTGTAATAGCATAAATTGGAGCAAAATTTTTAATCTCTATTGTTAATTTTTAAAATACTGAAATAGATGTATTTATATTCAGATTTTATCTCTTTTAATATATTTTAATTTTAATAATTTAATAATTTCTTTTATTATTTTTCCTTCCTCTTTCTTTTATTTCTTTTCAAATTTATCTATTTCATTTTTATTATATTAATGATATAAATTTGGGCAATAACAGAAACTAAAGTGAATATCTTTCTGTTGTAATTTTTCTGAATATTTAAATTTTACATTTTTTCATTTGTAGTTATTTTCAACAAAGTTATCAAAATGTATCGTAGCATTTATTGTAGCTAGAAAAATGTTAACTTATATCTATTAATGTATAGTATTATATTTGATTAGGGAAGATAAACTCATAAAATAAAGATATTAAATTTATGTTTTCTTAATCTTTTTTCCTTTTTTGCATTTCTTTTTGAATAACGTTACTTGACATTGGCTTTCATTACAGTACACATTTTATAACCTGATTTTATTCTCCGGAAATATTTTTCTTCTGTTATATATTCAGTAATAATGCAGAATACACTCCAACTATATTAAAATCCATCCCGTATTGGACAGTTGTAAACTACAACAAATGGTGTTTTTGTAAAATTTGTGAATTACTAATTTGTGTTTTGTATATGAGTTAATAAAAGGTATATATATAATTGTCCTATTTTATCTTGTGGAAGAAGAAAAAAAATATGTGAAAACTAAATCTAGAGAGGCACAAATATATGTGCAATACATGCTCGTAACATTATTATTTGATTAGGAAGATAAACTCATAAAATAAAGATATTAAATTTATGTTTTCTTAATCTTTTTCCTTTTTTGCATTTCTTTTTTGAATAACGTTACTTGACATTGGCTTTCATTACAGTACACATTTTATAACCTGATTTTATTCTCCGGAAATATTTTTCTTCTGTTACATATTCAGTAATAATGCAGAATACACTCCAAACTATATTAAAATCCATCCCGTATTGGACAGTTGTAAACTACAACAAATGGTGTTTTGTAAAATTTGTGAATTACTAATTTGTGTTTTGTATATGAGTTAATAAAGGTATATATATAATTGTCCTATTTTTATCTTGTGGAAGAAAAAAATATGTGAAAACTAAATCTAGAGGCACAAATATATGTGCAATACATGCTCGTAACATTATTATTTTTCTACTTTTTATTTTATTCTTTAATCTTTTCACTTTTTACATTCTTAAATAGTTTTAATTTATTATAAATTAACTAAAAGGGCATTTTTTTAATAATTTTATCACTTCACTTTCGAAATAGCGCTGATATAACAATTGCGGCGGCGTTATAGACGAATCGTAGTGTAGTAATTTGTTTGTCAAAATGAAAGATAATACAATGTATTATGAGAGGATTTTAAAATTTTGAAAATTAAATCACTTACAATCTTAATTTAAAACAATGTTTCAAAATAAACAGATCATTTGGAATTTTGCAAGTTAAAAACAATTGATTTAAATTTTACTATATTTTTTCGAGCCACTTTACAATAATGTAAGAAATAATTTTAAAAACTCAATAACCATGTATTTTTTATATTTTTTAAAAACCATATGACTTTTTAAAACTATATATTTTTATATTTTAATGTTTGATTTCAAGGTCACTATATTTAAGATTAATCGAATCTCATAAGAGTATTATTAATAATTTCTTTTCATAAAGTGAATAAAATAATTAATAATTTATTTATTTCTGTCATAATTAAACATAAGTATTTAATTGTTGTTAATTTTTCGGTATTTTAAAGCCCGCATCACCTGTTTTATAATTATTTCTAATTCAGCTAAATAAATTATTATACCCCTACTGTATTTATATAACAGAATATTTTATTTCTATTCTTAAACCGCAGTAAAACAGATAAAATATGATACTGAGAAAAAAGATGTTTTTCACTATCACGTTTCATTATAACGTTATTTTTGGAGCATCCGGTTTGTGACTTAAGCTCATAACCAAAATAGATCTGCTGCTAATCTGATTTCCCGTATTTCATCATAAATATTACATCTCTAATAAAAACGTGTTTGTGTTATATTTGTATTAATTTAATGTGAATTTGATTTTTAGTAATTATTATTTGAAAAAAATTTATTTTAAAACTAAAATTGTGTTAGAACATAACAGCAAATAAAAATTCCTGTAGCAGTATTTTATTATTATAGAAATTATTACTGTATTAATGATAACAAATATTAAGATGTAAGATATTTGTATACTAAAATAGGATTTTTAAATTATTTTTCTGTTAATAAGAAAAATATTTCATATTTTTGTCTTTCGGCTAAAAAAATATTTATCATACAGAAATTTAAAAATATTTTTCAAGCATTTTAAAAATATTACTTAATTATACATTTTATTCTTGCCTCAGAAATCTTACATCATTAAATTATTTATTTTTAACAAAAAAAATGAGACGGAATTTGACTGAAAAAGTTAATAAAGACTAATGGAAAATCTATAACTAAAAAAGATTAATAAACAGTAGCATAAATATTTGCTAATTTTTTTTTTAATATTTTATGTCTGCAATATATTCCAATTGTTTTCTAAATAATAATTTTACTGTAATATATTATAATTAATAATTCTAATTTTCTAATAGATTCAAATTAATCGCTATATCAACACATATCAATGCAAAAATCGCAATTAAAAGAGTCTGTTGAACCATATTTTTTCTTTTTATAATGTAATAAAATTAATTAATTAACTTCTCAAAATTTAATTTATATATTTGTTGCGCCGATTATGATATATCGTATTTAATAAATTTGAAATTAAATTACCCCTAATATAAGAAATCGAAAATTGGAAAAAATTATTGTAGAATATCTTTCCTAAATTACTATCACTTTAAATGGTATTGTTATTATTTATTTTATGATATTTTTAAATAAAATTTTCTCTGTCATTTTGTAGTTTTCTCATTTTTCATTCTATTGTGATTAAAAGCATTAAAAGAAAGTATTTTATAAATCCATTTTAAACTTTCTATTAGCCAATATAGAATTCATATAGAGACAATAATCTTTAAAATGTGCATTCCTAAATTAAAGGAATTGTTTAAAAAAGGAGCACATAAAACTATCGCAATAAACATAAATCAGATTTAACTGAAACTAAAATTACAAAAAAAAAAATGAAACTGGAATTATTAAATAATTTGTAAACGATTTTGAGAATTATTCATTATTAATTACTATGTGATATGTATTATTTTGACAATCCTATTTTTTATCAAAGAATTATTTAATTAAAAAATGCAAAAATAAATTTTCTAAATACAGTATTGTAATATGAACTTTAATTTTGAAAATTCTTAAATTCGCATTCAGAAAAATATAAAGTTCTAAGAAAATCATTAGAATTTATTCTTCTGGTAAAACTTTTATATCTTTTATTATATATAATGGAACCTCATATTTATATTGAAAATACTAAAATTATTAATAACATTTACTTAAAAATTTTTCATTATTGTGATTCATTTTTATAACAAGTATTATTTAATGGCAAAATTTAGTATCAACTTTTATATATAATTTTACTCAACCAATTCGAACTTTTCTGAACCGAATTGAATTCTAGTAAATTGAATCCACTGAACGCCGAATTGTGTCTAACAAACATCCGAATTTAGTTGAATTTATATTCTCACCGTGTATTGCATCGATTGTTTTGAGAAACGAATATGTTTACTTTCAAAATAGGTATAACATCTGGCATTGATTAAGGATGTCTTATGGGAGTAATACTGGATTTTTTTTCCGATAGGATTCTCATATGAAGGACAGTTTTTCAATTGAAAAGTTACCTCTGTACTCGTCGGTATTTGGACAAATGTTAGCATTTTACTTCTGGATATTCCAAGCAATTGTATGGGCAGGGGATTTCTCTAATCATGATGAACTCATAGTTCTGTTTTGTTGTTCTAATGCAGCTGCCAATACAGAGACAGTTAATCTTTACGCCATAAGCAAGTACTACACAGCTGTTACCCATTTAGCACTACCCAGGGGGTACGTGTAGCTTAAAGATATGCTACGGAAGCGAGTAACACTACCCCCACAACACTCTACGATCAAATTTTTGACAGGGACCTATTCCGAACCCCTACAAACATCCATTCCATCGCCAGGACTCGAACACGAAACTTATAGTACCGAGCTCCAGAACGCTAGCCACTCGGCCATCAGGCCCCAACTCATGGTTCTAAACTATTACGAATCATCAGATTCGTAATAGTTTGTACGAATCATCAGATTCAATATAGTATTACGAATCATCAGATTCGTAATTGATGTGGCTTATCATCAATGATAATTTTAAGCTATATATTAATTAAAAATTTCATTAACAACAGCAGTAATTTTAAGGCCTAATTTATAATTACTGATAGATAACTCTATTATTATTCTGAAGTTAACATGGAATATTGTTTCATAATCTCTGTAAAGCTACCTTACCTTTTCCTCGATATCAACAACAATTAAAACAATTAACTCTTTCGATTATTTTTTTTTAAGTTGAATCGAATCAGGCTTTCTACCAAACTGAGAGTATAATAGGCCATAAATACATCATTGGAAACCTGATATATAATCACATACTATCCACCATAATACTACAACAGAAAGGAAGGGGATACATACTGATGAGTACTTCATACAGTTGGGTAGCTTCCCTCAGATGATCCTCGTGGAAGCAGGAGAACAGGACACCCCTTCCCAAGAGGCCCAAGCCTGCCAGGCGAGGGTCCCTCTGCACCCGCATTCCAAACTTGTCCTTGGTGGAAAAGGACACATACTGGAACAGGGGTAAGACCCGCTTCTGCTTCTCTGCTGCAGTGGACATTGCTTGGGCTTCAACTGGTCGACCAGGCTGACAACACACGCGGACGGACGGGAAGTGGCAGCCTTTATATAGGCAGCCATTGGGAACATGGTTCCCAGAAGTGTTGTCCACCGGCGTGTTTTGGAATCGGCTGAGCCATTCTGAGGAAAGCGATTCCGCTATAGCAGAGCATTCGAGGGTGGATGTTCTTTTAATAGCGACGGAAAAGGGTGGGGCAGCTGCAACTTTGAGAGTTTCGAAGTTGATATTGAAATCTTTACGGGAATCACACGATAGAATAAAGAAGGGAATGGAGAGATGGAATAAAACTAGTCTTAAAGTACACCTGTGGGAGCATTTTAAAACTTTAGGGCAGGCCTAACGTAATGGATGTATAACAAACACACTGAGGTTTCCAGATAATACGATAAAAAAGGATTTACATATTTTTGGTTTGATTATCTATTCATTCTATTACTTTATATAATTCTGGTCTTTGCGTTGGGTATAGGTACAATAAACCTGTAGTTGTAAACTCTACCAACAACTTCGAAAATGTGCTAATCTCCACATACGGCTTCTGAAGTAATCGCTTCAAATTGTTGTGGAATCAGAGAAAATATTAACATCTGTTAAAACAATCAAGCTTTGCTATGACAATACATGAATCTGAAGTACTTGCTTCAAAAGTACCACTTATGAAGTATTCGTTTCAAATTGTCGTGGCATCAAAAATACTAACCTCTGTTCAAGAAATGACTATCCTTTGCTATGATAATATGTGAATAGGACATCCTTATCGTTATATATCCTAATAATGAAAAAGCAGTTAATATTTTAAATTGGTGTTTAATCCAGAGATACCATGTCAATATAAAATAAATTTACCCTTTGAACTTGTGAGTACAAAAAAAGTCAAAGCCCCCAAGATAAAAGTATCTCCTTATCTTGGGGCTTTGGTAAAGATAGCCCGGTAAAGGTAAAGGTAGCACGGGTCCAAATCGTTTCAGATAACAGCATATTCAAATAAATTTACGTAGCTTTTATTTTGAAGAACAAAATAAATATTTACGCAAACCGTTAAAAAAATTAATTATAGGGGAAATAAAAACGGTGTTTGGCATGGAACGTCATATCATCAAAGTAGTCACTTTACATATGTACAATATATTTGATCTTTGCTGTAAAATTTAACATTAAAAACAGATATCATCAATTTTAACAGCAGAAACAGGAAAATCCTTCTTCTAAAAATCAATATTTTTAAATTAAAATGTGGTTCAGTAGTATATATCAATTAAATTACTGATTAAATCTCAAAAATACTTTATTTATTGATAATGTTAGTAACCATGTGATTATTTCACACACAAAAAAATTGGATCTTCAATAAATGTTAGCATCAAAAGTAGTAGACATCGTATGTAAATATTTAAATAATTAATCAATTATTTTAAAATATGTTCTTATTCATTTTCATTTGTAAAAAAAAAAAAAAAAAAGAAATTTTGCAATAAAAATCCAAAATTGAATATTTGGAGAGGAAACAATTTTATGTGTTCAATACAATTAAACGATAACTTAAATTTATAAATTTATAGCTATTTTCCCATTTGATTATAGTTGTCATTTTTTTTTTTTTTCTGATTTTTGTAAAAACTAAAATAAAACATCTTTGAGTTTCAACATAATTGCTTTACATTTAACTCAATTCCTTTGCCAAAATAATTTTGAATTTCCATTTTAATAAACAAGTTTTATCAAAAATTTAAATTTTGTTTGTATGAAAAATTAGATTTTGCTTGAAATTTGAAATAAAAATTCTAAAATTTAAAAAAAAAAAAAAAACTAGTTAAAAGAAGTAAAAATTACTTATTTATATGGAAAAAAAATTTGGAAAATTTTACTATAAAAACTGACATGTCTGATAAACATAAGGTTTATTCAATTTATTTTAAAATAAGAAAATTATCTTTCGATAATTAGCATATCCAAAAATATTCTAAGTAAATATACATTAATTAAAAATTTTTGGTATATTTTTAGTTTGTCGGAGGATTTGTTAAAATTCATTATTTTCATTTTAAATGTCAAAGTGTTAATCAATAAAAGAAAAAGCAATCAACCCTCGCATTTGTTTTATTTTGAAATTATTTCCATAGAAATTTTGCTCATTAAAAATCACTATCCTACAAAATATTTGCTATTACTTTAACCTGAACTTCCGTAAAAGTTTAAAATATAGTTGGTTCTACGGATTCCCTACAGTCATCCAAATTACATTAGAACTTTTCTGGTCTTAGAATAGGTAATACAAATATGGGTTAGTTTTTCCTGGAAAGTAGAAAGTACTTACCTCCATGTCCTAGAGAAGCTAAAATACCTAAGACAACAAAAGTAAGGAATTTTCAGTATAAAACACTATTGGGTTACTCCACATGCAATGAACATTTTAGTATTTGACGTCCTAAAATCGATTTATTGTTCTTATATCGACTGATATTAAGTTAAATATTATTATACGGAGCCTGAGGGTCGAGTGTCTGGCTCTTGGTGCCACAGATTTCAGGTTTAAGTCCCTGCCATGACATGGATGTTTGTTGGGTTTGGAATTCACTTTAAATCGCATGTCCCGATCTAATATGACTGTAGAGCATAGGGGCTACTACTACTACACCACACCACTGTGCCTAAAGCTGAGTTTCCCCTTTACAGTTTGGGAATGATGTGGGTGAAAGTAGTTTGATTGGGCTCGGTGACACTCTACGATCATATGTGACAGGGACCTACGGTTTAAAGTGGATTCCGAACCACTGAAAACATCCATGGCACCACCGGGATTCTAATTCGAAAACCTGTGGTACCGAGTGCCAGAGCGCTGGCCACTCGGCCATCAGACCCCAGAGAATAGAGCTAACACCCTACCTGTAAAAGAAAACATTTCATGTTTCGAATCTGTCATAGGCAGACAGCTTTTGTCCCACCATGGAGCTGTTGCGCCATGGAAAAGAAGATTCTTATAAATGATTTTATTGCTTCTTCTGTTCTCTGTCTAATTATATAGTTTATTCGCATATAGTTTTGGGATTTTTAAGAAAATCTTAAGCAAATAAAAGCATGAAATCCCACAAAATGTAGATCATTTTTCTGTATAATTTTGGTCATTCAGCTATCCATGCAACACGAAACATTAGTGGTGATAAGTGAAGGATACAGCTTATATATCGACAGTATGACGACGGGTTAAGAAATTCAGATCAGGAGATGTGAGCTTAAAAAAATGAACTCCGTTTAAACCTTAAAGCGTCCTCTGTAATGATATTCCAAAAGCAAAAATTGAAACTAATGCTACAATAATTGCTAGAGAACTTGGAATAGTACAGCAATAGTTTCTAGATGCCTTACAGGGCTTGAAAAGGTGAAAAACTTGACAAATGGGTTTCACGTGAATTGATAAATTGGTAGAAATTGCAACTCTTGTAGATTTGCACAGAATTCAGTATTCAACAAAAAAATTGGTCCTTTTAGTATCGTATCATTACTTATAATGAACAATAGATATTATATACTTTATGATACAAGTATTAAGATAAGTATGATATACTTTATGATAATGGTAAAAAATCAGCACTGTGGATGGATACAGATGAAAAGCATAAACACGCATTCAAACCAAGCTTACGTCCACAGAAGATAAGGATGACGGTATAGTGGAATGGAGAATTATGCAACACAGCTTCCTAGGAATAGCCTAAACAATTAATGCACAGTATTGTATTGTATTGTACTGTATTGTATTGTATTACATTATATTATATTACTGTCACAGTATTACTGGTGCCTGATAGCCGTGTAACTAGCTAGCTCCTGAAGCTGGGGCCACAGGGTTCGAGCTGCGGTGCCATGGATGCTTATAGTGATTCGAATCTGCTTTAAACCGTAGGTTCCGGTCTAATGTGACTGTAAGAGCTGACAGGCTACGGGCTAACAACCCTACCCAGCAAAAAGAAAATATGTCAAGTTTCAGAATCTGTTAGTAGGCAGACAGCTTTGACCTACCATGGGGCTGTTGTCATTGAAGAAGAAGAATTACTGTCAATAATTCATATTGTATATCAGAAATTGTTGTCATCAGAACAAACGTCAGTGAATCGGAAAGGCGTTATATTCTTCATGATAACGTAAGACCTCACGTTTCACAAATCTCATTCCGAAAACTAAATGAATTGAAATTTGAAATTCTGCTTTACCCACAACATTCATCAGATTTGCTTCTTACTTACTACCAATTCTTTAATTATTTGGAATAGTTTTTCAAAGAATAACGCCTTTCATTCATGATAGATGTCAAAACAGTCTTTAAAGAATGTATTGACTATCAATCAGATATTTTAAAAGACTACAAACTCGAATTTTAAACTCGCATATTTGAAATATTTATACATTTAAAAATATTATATTTTGAAACTCGCATAAAAAGGCTTTGCCATCCGTGGCAGAAGTGCATTGATGTAGATGGAGCATATTTTATTTAAATATGTTTTAAAAAAATTGTGTACTCAAAAGTTCATTTCATATGGAACAACCCAATGTGTTGAATCTAAGATAAAAAGTATTTTATTCTAGTAAAATGAGTTTCGACTTTTTGAAGTTGGGAAAACTGTAATTTTTAATAGATAGTGATAATTACTGAAAAAGAGAATAAAAACCACTTTTCATTAGAATTATCCAGTTTATAAAATTAATATGACTGTGCACTCAATTTTGATTTACAGGAAAAAAAATTATTTTCAACTGTGGCAATGCACTCATACATAAAAAAACATCATCATCATCATCAATAGCTCAACAGCTCCATGGTGAGCCAAGGCCGCCTGCCTGATACCAGATTTCTAGACAATAGATGCTTTCTTTTTATGGGGTAGAGTAGTCAGCCCTATATCCAATGATCTATAATATTATTAGACCGGCACCTACTGTTTAAAGAGGATTCCGAACCACTACAAACATCCGTGTTACAACCGTGACTCGAACGCAAAATCTGGCGGACCGGGATCCAGAGCGCTAGGCACTCGGCCATCAGGCCCCATAAAGAAAAATAGAAAAATAAAAAAGAATAAGACATCCTGATTTCCAATATCTAGCATACTGAAGAGTAATGTCAACTCAGAACATCATTATCAAAACAAGAGGATTCATCACAAACAGGAGACCATTTGTAAAAATTCATTACATAGGTTCATGCAAAATAAATATTTTACATGTACCTATGTAAAATATTCATTTTGTACAATTTTTTAGCAATATATAGTCCAAGAGCTGAAATACATTTACGTCTGAACACATTTTGAATGTTTCTAACATTATTCAACCATTATTAATTGAATTTTCTTTGGTTAACCTTATTACATTGAAATGCAAAAATTGAACAGTAGATTGTTTTCCATCGTAACTCCTCAATAAAGTTCCTGAGAAATATTAAATTCAGAATACATGGACAAAATTTTTAATAGGACAAAATTTTAATTTAATTTAAATAGAAATATTGAGGCAAACTTCAATAGGGCAAGTATAATATGGAATCAAGTATAAAAAACCTTACCGATGGCAAGAGTAGGTATAAATGTCTTTAAAAAATAACAGCAAATAAAAGAACTTTGTTAGCGATATGACTTGCAAGGAGATATACTGGCTATCCATTGCCATTGACTATTTTTGGACTACAGACTGGACCTGTATTTTGTAAGGCCTTACAAAAATGAATGCATGCGAGGATGCGATTGATACCAACTCTTGGCCTACACTCTTTCCATTGTATCCCTTATCAAACTTACCATTTCTTACATAGGAAGTATTATTTCTTCATGTATGAAGTTGTCTTGACATACGAAGAACATACGAAGTCTTGACATGAAGTTGTCTTGACATTGTATATGTTGTCTTGACTTCTAGCCATATACTTACCAGCCGTATTATTATTCTTTTAGCCATAATACATTTACCATCGTAACTCCAATATAAAGATCCTGAGAAACATTAAATTCAAAATGCATGGACAAAATTTTTGTACTTAAAAAAAAGTAAATAGTAACCTATTACTTCACTTGAACATCTAACATACAATCTAAATAACATCTTTAATACGGATTTGTGCACTTCTTTTGTTCATCGCCATGCTCTTCTCTCGCCGATAACATGTGATATCTCGTTCCCATTCTTTGCATACAAATCACCTATTTACCTAACTAAATGTTCATTATGCTTATAGCTACATGTATTTTCTCTAATTTCGTGATTGTCTATTTCAAACTGCAATCCGTGCTGATGTTTTTAAATCTAGTGTAAAATAGAGGATTTACGTTTTCAATAATTGTACAGATGAATATATCTTTTTATCTTAAATATGAAAAAAGAATTTTTTTTTTTTTACCTGAACAATTTTCCCATTCTTTGGAACCTAAAGTATGAGTGTTCTAAAGCATAAGAGAAATAATATGTAAAATAAGATGTGCAAATTTTAGAAATAAAAAATACTTAAGTGAAATATATACATATATCCTTTTATTACTTTAAAAAAACTGAATTATTAAAAATTATGATTCAATGATTATTTATATTTACTTTTGCACTCTTTTCAAAGACATATGAACTCCTACCATTCATTTCAACAAATTGTAAAAGGTGTAAATTGAGTGCAATTATGCCACCTGAATAAACATTTTACCAAATTAGGTTTTCGCAAATATTAATTTATACGTATTTAGAATTAAGTATGATTTAGCTTGTAGTCAGCTTTTATCACTACTTGATTGCTTTATGCTAAATTAACCTATTAACTTTTGATACTGCTGTGATGTTGTAATTCATGTAGTATGATTTCTTAATGAAAGACTTTCCTTTCTTTTGAGTATCAAAAAAATAAAAAAATATATCACCAAAACATATATAAGAATTTAGACATAAAACCTAATATTTTTATATGTTAAATTTAACGTGAAATCATTTTTCTTTATTATGATCTTAAATCATATGATATGTTGGATCAAGCAGCACGAAAAGATTCGCATGCAAGAAATCTAAACAGCTGAAACAACAAGCGAATCTTTTGCAATGAGGTCCTTAGCGTTTTGTCGATCCAAGAATTGATGCATATTTTAAGAATGTCAAGTATCAATCATTCAAGCTGAGATGAAATATCATTGACGCCGAAAATGTAATGAAATGTTAAGTCTATTTGCATTAAATTGAGTATTGCTAATGCTTAATGATCTGTATAAAACATTTACAAATATTCAAAAATCAAACATTTACAAACATTCGAGGGGCCAAACAACAAACATGGGGCCGATGGCTAGCGCTCTGGCGTTCGGTACCACAGGTATCGGGTCAAATCCCGGCTTTGCCATGGGTGTTTGTAGTGGTTCGGAATCCACTTTAAGCCGTAGGTCCCGGTCCTAATAGGATCGTACAGCGCTGCGGGGGGCATTGTTACTCCGCGTCCGTGGCTTACCATCAAGTTACACGGCCCCCTGGGTAATGCAAAGTGAGTAACATAGGTGCAGCCGTTATGGCGAAAGATCACGGTCTGTTTGCCAGCTGCATTAGAAGAAAAAGAAAAAAAAAACATTCGATTTAAAAAATCATATAATGTTCTGGCTATCAGAAAATATAAATATCTCTACATGACATTTTGTTATACACACTGATGCTTCATCGGAAAAAAGGTTCAACCTCATGTGAAAAATCTGTAAGACATTTTTTTGTATAAAAAATAATCTCTTCTTTTTGTTTGCTTTTATATTACTTTATTCAACTTAGTTGCTTTCCTGAAACTGCAAGGAACAAGAAGCATAATACGAAATAAATTTAATTATTTAATACTATAATAACTAAGACAAACTGATAGTATTCATATTTATTAATTTATATTATACTACTGTGTCCAAAAAAACACCAGTTTTCAATTTAAATTTCCAGGGCAGAAGGTATTTCATTTTTTTTCTTTTTTAGGTTGTTGGCACTGTCCATGACATCTGTGTGAAATTTGACGTCAAAATATTCATTAGAGTTTGAGTTACGCTTGGCTTTGTGAGATGATAAAGCTGATTCGGGCGATTTTTGAAATGTTTCTTCAATCGACTCAAAACCGTGCCCTCGGAGTGATCTTTTGAGTTTAGGGAATAGCAAAAAGAAGCACGATACTAAATTACGTGAATACGGTGGTTGTGGAACGATATGGGTTTCATTTTTGACGACGAAGTCACGAAAATCAATGCAGTGTGAGCTGGCGCATTCAGTGTTTTCGGTACCAACGAGATTCGACGCGTTTGAGATCCAAAACATCTTTTAAAATGGAATTTTGAAATTCCAACAGCAACAGCAAGGTCTGTAATTGTAAATTGGCGGTTTACAAGCACCACATCTTTGATTTTTTTTTTTTTTTTTTTTTTTGACGTGAGCTTCGTCGGTTGAGGGTGGTGGTCGGCCAGAGGGCTCTTCGTCTTTCAACGTGTTCTTTGCCTTCTTTGCACTGTTTTTATCACTTGTAAACATTTCTTTCCAATATATGAACGCTCCCCGAATGTCTTCTGCAACATTCTATACGTTTCCGCAAACAAAATTTAATGCAAGTTCTTGCTCAATTAATTCAAACATTTCAAAATTCGCCGGAATCAGTTTTAGCATCTCACAAAACCAAGCGTAACTCAAACACTATTGAATATTTTGACGTAAAATTTCACACAGATGTCAAGGACAGTGCCAACAACCTAAAAAAGAAAAAAATTGAAATACCATATGCCCGGGAAATTTAAATTGAAAAGGTCTTACTTTTTAGACACAGTAGTATAGCTGTCAAATTGGATGATAGAATTATTATTAATTACGATTTAAATAAATTTAACGGAAACATCCATTAATTCTCGATGGTTAAGTAATTATTAATTTTAAAAGTTTTTTAACCATTTTAGTAAACGGTTTTTTTTTTATAAAACCTCGAACGATTAGCAATATACCCTTTTTTTTTTTTTTTTGTCTAAATTTCAAAATAAAAACGAAAATAACTCATTTCTAATTTCATTTGTTCTGCCATCAAATATTAAGATTTTTTTTTAAGAAACACATATATTTCCAAAACTTAATCCTGTAAAAACAGGATGAGGCCTGATTAATGGATAAAATATTAAAAGTATGATAAATATACAAAACATTTCTTCGCCAAATAAACATAATAATAATAACAACAACAATAATAACAACAACATAATAACAATAACAACACAAAAAGCATAGCAATGTACGGAAGCAAGTTTAAGGCAATGGCATAATTGTACAGCTTTTTTTTTTATTTTTGTAAGCTATTCTTACATGGATTTTTACAAGCATTGAAAAGAGAGATTGCCGACAGTGATAGAGATAATATTTTTATCCATCAGGCACTATTTTTTAGTGTAAATACCGTTATATCGTTGAAGAATTTTACATTACATTTTAAATTACAAGTATATTTTTAATAATACTCCATCCTCACAAAAAAGTCATAATAAGAAAAAAATTTGATTTAATTAAATTCAAAATTCAAACAAGAGGTTAAAAATAAATATAATTTTAATTATAGAATTGTTAAAATAATTATTTTCATTTATGCCCATTTAAAACAGCATTTAAGGCCAGATGGTCGAGTAACTATCTCTCTGGAACTCGTAGATTGATGATGTCGGTTTCGAAATCTACCAGTAGACTTTTGCCCACCATGGGGCAGTTACGCCAATAAAGAAGAAAACAATATTAGATCTTTTTTTTTTTTTTTAATGAACAAAAGGAAGACCTTATTATTTTTAAATAAACAAAAAATAAATTGAAATTATTAAATGGATTTCAGTATGTTATTTTTCCTATCCTTGCAAATACTGCATGATAATATATTGAATTTTCGATATAACATTGAATTTCAGTCATTTCAATTGGTTTCATGAAACATTAAATTACTTATGTTAATCTATATTGGTTGTATTTAGTATTTCATTAATTTTACTAACAGTTTTTCATTTCAGTAAAAAAAAAAAAAGCAATAAAATTCGCATTCATGACAAATTTCCCTTTTTAGACATATTATCAATAAATAAATGAAAAGTAGTCAGGGATTCTTATTTCACTGTGGACCAATAAAACGGATGTGATATTATTGTAACACAATTCAGTTCTATTTTTACAATTTTGCTGTAACTTTTCGTAAATCAATACAGTAATATCCCAACTTACCGAGTTAAAAATTCTAATATTTTCGTCTGCATATTGTTTCGTCTTGTTCTATTTATTTTCTTCTAACAAATAATCTTTTTTTATTAATTCACTTCAAATTATTTTTCAAACTTAGTTTATAAATTCCATCAATTTTGATTGAGGAAAATCCCTAACTTAATAAATATTTTCCCTTTTCCATTTTATATATACATTTATAGATTTTTTTTTTTTTTTTTTTTTTCCTGAAGGAAAAAAAAATGAAAAATTTTAGACAATGGAAAATTTATAGAATTTTGTAAGGAAAATTGGACGGTTTTCAAAATAATTGTGGAATATTTTAGAGGTAGAAGAAATTATAGAAGGTTGATTTTTTAAATAACTGCAATTTTATTAAAAATTTACTTCTCAACTAGTGTTTATATCAGTCATATTATGTTATATTAATAAACGAAATTAAACATTTGTATGTATTTGAGTGCAAAAATTGTACCTCAACTTACGTGAATTCGATTTAAGTGACTTATTCAATTAAAATCAGATAATTTCCCATTTTTCAATCATCCTATCCTCCAACCCACCCTATTGCATAACTGTATTTTTATATATGTGGTGGTGGTGTGTGTGTGTGTGTGTTTAATAATATTAAAATGAAGGGGAATAGTAAAAAATATGAAAATAGTAATGAAGTGAATAGTAAAATGAATAGTAAAAAAATATGAAAATAGTAATGAAGTGAATAGTAAAATGGTTTCTATTTTACATTATTCCTTCCTGAAATTGTTTGTTTCTAAATATTTTTTGACAAAAAATTGGCTTACCAATTTTTAATCCATTAATAATCTCAGTTTTAAAATACCTATTTTGGACACCCATAAAATATGTAATGAATATTTAAAACAAATATTTGTTGTTGGTTAATGATTCATTAGTCAATAGAGTTCAGATTCTTGTCTTAGGATAATAAATAAATAAATAAAATAATATAGTTTTGAATTCAAAATCCAGGCTATAAATACTAATTTACAATATAATGGAATAAAATATTTAAGTGTTATTCAATAGTACTGGATTTTAATTTATTCAATTAAAACAAGGATCATATCCTTTCTTTTAATCCTTCTTTAAATTAAATATGCAAATTCCTATGATATATCATAAGACAGTACTGCCTAAGTGTTTGCCAGCTGCATTAGAAGGAAAAAAAAAAGGATAAGACAAACACTAGAAAAGGAAATGTTGACTGCACGTGGGTTAACAGACTTGATGTACAGCAATGCAAGTTAAAAAATTCAATTCTCTTATTAAGTTACGATACGTTTTTCCTCAGCGGAAATTTATTCTCCTCCACCGGAAATGGGTAGGGTCTCAAATGTATCAAAATGTAGATAAATCTTGATTAGTTTTTTTTTTTTATTTTTTACTTTTATACCTCAGATATATCTATAAATACATGTAGATTCAAGACATACATCATATTAATCAAATAAGTGATGTTCAATGAATATGAAACATCTATTTGAACAAATTCTTAAATAATAATATGTTTTAGTTTTTAAATCCGTTTTGGTTTGGTTTGTCGCTCGACGGTCATCTTGTGCACACTTTAGGCTAAACAGACCGGGACCTACAGTTTAACGCGAATTCCGAACCACCAACAAACATCCATACCACCACCAGGATTCGAATTTGCGATACCAAAGGCCAGAGCGCTAGCCAATTGGCCATTAGGTCGCTTTTTTTTTAAATCGTTAAGCAAAATACACATAAAAAGTCAGCTACACTACATCCTTAATTTGGACTACCGAGCACCCCTAGGACTGGCATCGGATTTCAAACACTCTTCAAAACTTTGACTAGAATTTTTCATTCAAGTCAAAATTAATTAATTCTAACCCAGATCAATGGCTTAATTTAAGCATTTTTCAAAAAGGTTTTTTTTTTTTTTTTTTTTTTTTTTTTTTTTTATTAATATTAATATTTAAGTAAAAAAATAAAAAAATATAAAAAATATTTGAATAATTTTTTAAAGCAATTGTGAACTAGTTTGAAAATTGAAAAACGTTGAAACTTGACTCAAGAGTTAGATAAATGAAAAAAAAAAAAAAAAAAAAAAAACTGAAGGGAAATACTGATTGAAAAATAACCTTTCCGTTTTCCTTTTGAAACGTTGAAAATTGATTTTCTTTCGACTTAGAATTTTGAAAATAAACCATGTTTCTCAATATATAAGAGAAATTGAATTCTGTGATACTTATGACAGCAGCAACGAATGCTTCGAGGCCAAGGTATCATGCACAACATCATATCTCCTAATAAATCTCAAATATCTCAGTGCAGATGGGGTAAAATAGGATATAACTGGAAATATAAATTAAAACAAATATTAAGTAAAAAATAATTACTTTTCTTCAATGCGTGACAGCCCCAAGATGAGCGAAGGCCGTCTGCCTACTGGCAGATTTCGAAAAATGATATGTTTTTTCTTTTCACAGGGTAGGGTTGTCAGTCCTGTGCCCTACAGTTATATTAGATCGGGACCTGTGGTTTAAGGTGGTTTCCGAACAGCAACAATCATCTATGGCATCACCGAGACTCGAACCCAAAACCTGTGGCACCGAGCGCTTGTCACTTAGACATTAAGCCCCTAAAATAATTACTTGAACAACAAATACACTTTGTTTGATTTTAGGTATGTCCTTATGCAAAAGAAAATTAAAAGATTAAACAACTGATGTTTTTAATACAGTTATCGACAGCTTTACATTTACCTAGAAGTATAGAGGGCCTGAATGGTCAAGTGTTTAGCGCTCTGGCGCTCGGTGCCACAGGCTTTAGGTTTGAGTCCCGGTGATGCCATGAATGTTTGTAGTGGTTCAGAATAAGGCCGTTTAGTTAAGCTTAAGCTTTAAGCCGTAGATCCCTGTCTCATATGACTATAGAGCTTCACGAAGTCAAGTCAAACTTCTACCTACGGGTGCTGCATCACAATAGAAGCTGCCCCCTTTCCCTCCATTCATGAGTAGATTACTTATGGGATGTCCGTTCCGCACTGCAGGACACTGAGGATTAGTCACAATACAGGAATATAGAATTTAGTATTGCTGATACTAAAACCAAACTGGAATACAATAATAGCCAGACTTCAGAGAATTCATAGTTGAATGATTCTTCGGTTTTTTTTTTTTCCGACTACTGCTAGAAGAAACATTTTCCTTGCAATTTCCTGCTTTTGGCTTTACTGATCAAAATAGTGTCACTACAGAAACCACATTGTGATTCACTTAATTTATTTGTACTATGAGTACATAATCATTAAAAGAAATTTTAATTCACATTTAGTGTTCATGTTTTGATAATTTTCTGCCACTGATCAATTTATTACTTCTTTTTTTTTTTATTAATCTTCGTTTGATTTGTTTATTAAATTTGGTTTATAAATTTCCTCCATTGGGTTGACATGAAGGTTCTTTCAGTTTTCACCATTTAAAAGCATTGCGAAAACCGCAATTACTTGCATTCCAACCCAATATTAAATTGTATTTTGATTGCTACAAATGTGTTCAAGGTTATCCTTTTTATATATATTTGCTGTCGTACATTTTCTTTTAACTGTAAGTTTTTTTTTTACAAGAAATAAAAGCTGAAAGTTTTAGAAATTTGTACGAAAACGGCCAGTTTTCAAAATTATTGTGGAATGCTATAATGAGGAAAAGTTTTTAGAATTAGAAAATTATAGAGGGTTGAATGTATACGGAACATCAACTTTATTAATTATTTTTCTTCTAAACAGATATTTTTCTTAACCTTTGGTTCGAATTAAACGAAGTTTATATGTGTTCAGATCCAAAGTTGTATTACGCCTTATAGAAACGATTTTCGCCGGCCCCATCAATTGTCTAGCTTCGGTGTATTACTTTATTTCAAAAATCAGTGATTTAGCATTGAAATTAAGTAAGGAAATCTGTTCCGTTTTCAAAATTACATCAGATTTCTAATTAATTTTTTTTTTTTTTTTTTTATACTGTGAAGCAAATTCGTAAGTATTTGAGTATAAATACAAATATGTTATTAGGAGATTTTGTTTTGTTTGTCTCTCTATGGTCATTTTTTTGTACACTTTAGGCTAATTAACCGTCCTACAATTTAATGTGGATTCCGAACCATTAACAAACATCCATGTTACCGCCAGGATACGAAGGCCAGAGCGCTGGCCATTAGGTTGCATGTTATTGGGAACTAATTGATATGAGGGATCAAATTTATTCTTAAGAGTTCTTGAAATCACCGGATCTGCAAATCCACCTTAAGACCAATCCTTCTCTACAGAAGAAACGTTTAGGCATCTTCGTCAATAATCTATTTTCAGAGATTGCTAAATCAAAATCTAGCCCATGTCGTGGATGCATTTTGGTTTGTGAACAGAGAAAACTTCATGGGGATCTCGGGGTAAATCCTAATTTTAGATCAATTACTCAGAATTTCCAAAGAAATGCCCTCAGATACGTAACGAACTCATGCAAGTTCTTCCTGTCTATCATGCTGAGCTAGCAAGTTCGAGATAATGATCTAAAACGAATTTCGACATAGAATATGATTCTTTTCGGGTCTTCAAATGATACCACGGGTTTAAATCACAAACTGACCACTGGTTTTCGAGAGTTCGAACCAAAGAAAGAAAATTTTTTTGGGAATCGGAACTATTCTTTTTGGCTTTAAATTCACTTAGAATTTCTTAAGCTGCAAATGAGAACGACCTAAGTTTAGTTTAAATAAGCTACGCCTTCTTCCCATAAACTCTTTCAAAATTTTCCTATCATCTTCTTAGTTTTATGCGTTGTGTAATTACACCACTAATCATACCAGAATTTCAAAAATTTTCCTCTCTTTTTTATCATTTTTACTTAGTTTCCTCCGGCAACACTAGATGGCGCCAGAGAACCAGCACCACCTCTCCATGAGGATAATAAGCTCCATAATATAAATGAATTAATTTATTATTTCTGAAGTATGATTATTTTTAAGTTGAATTTAAACCAAAAAAAAATATTGGTTCAAGAATGATGGTCTTATAGTTGGTTGTTATATTGGTGCAAAAACCCTTGACCATGGCTCATGTATTCCTCACTCTATCATGGGGATACTTGAGCCTCAATGTAAAACAAATTTATTAGATATGGAAAAAATGGTTAACAGAAAATTATTTTGCTAAATTTAGAGGAAAAATATCAAATTTCCTAGTACAATATTTCATTTTGCTGCAAGAAATTATTAAAAAATTTTTAAAAATTGAAATACAAAATGGCTTAATTATCTCCGTCTTCCATAATTTGAAAAAAATATATTGAACATTTTTAAACAATTATAATAATAACAATTCAAAATTTTTTATTAAGCCTTTGCTTACAAACGAATCAAGACCATTGTACATTACATAAATAAGGTGAATTGCAATGAGGTAAGGTAAATAATAGTAATACACAAAATTACGTGAAGGCAGAATAAAGTAAATGGACCATTTCGTAACTGAATAATTTGAAATATTGATTTAAGGAGCCACTTCAATCACAAAATAGTAGTATTGTGCTCTACATTTTTTTTTCCCTAATGCAGCTGGCAAACACTTAGACAGTTGTCTTTGATGACTTAAGGCAAACGCTGCACCGACGTTAAGGCTCGTTCCCCACCGAGGCGTAAAGCGCCAACGCGTCATGCGGCAGGGAAGAAAAAGTTTTCGACCCGTTCACAGCGAAACGTCAGAAGTCGCTTTACGCCTAGTGAAGTTCCGCTTCGAGTTGAAAGTTGGTTTTTCGAAGCGGTGGATTTCAAACTGGTTTCAGGCGAAAGCGGTGAGGGTAGTGATTGGTCAACGCTTCAACGCCTCGGTGGGAACGAGCCTTTACTCACTTAGCACTACAGGAGGTGCGTGTAGCTTGAAGATAAGCTACGGACGCGGAGCAACAATACCCCCGCAGCGCTCTACAATCACATTAAACAGGGGCCTACGGTTTAAAGTGGATTCCGAACCACTACATGCATTCATGGTACCGCCGGGCCTCGAACCCGAAACCTGTGGTACCGAGCGCCAGAGCGCTAGCCACTCGGCCATTCAGGCCCCATAAAGAGTATCGCATATGTATGTATATCGATGTTATCGATGTTTGGAACGCATATATCCTGAATCAAACATATGATTTTTATCTTGAAAATCCCTCAGGAACGAAAAGAGGTAAATTAACGCGAATGAAACCGCGGGGTATCCACTTGTAAAAAAATACTAATGAGATTTATGTAATTGTGATTTTTCACTGACAATAGTTTGTAGTTGTGGATCAGTTTTACTCGTACCAATTATTAAAAGAGATTTAAGATGCTCATCGGTTAAATCGGATCTGTAAACATTTTTTGTGTACTTCATTTTGGAGAATGTTTTGTCACACAAATAAGTAGAACAGAAAACAACCCCGGGCAAATTTATGTAAATTATCAAATTGTATCAGTGGAAGACTCTTATAAAACTTGCTTAATATCCATATTATTATGAAACGGTCAAAGTTTTATTACATGACTGGATTTTTCTATTTAAAACTTGCTACACAACCTAATTTTTTTTTTCAGTCTTATACCTTACCAACTCTATACATTACTCTTACTCTTATTCTTTCTCTTCCATGTGATCGGAATACGTCACTAGATATGTCTTTAACTTGGATCCAGCCATCTAGCAAGTAGAAATAACATGGTTCATAATATCATGAGTTTGGTTTGGTTTGTCGCTCTACTGTCTTTTGCTTTTTGCTTTTACTTTGAACCTCAAACCTGTAGTACCAACAGTTAGAGCGTTAGCTAAGTGGCCATCAGGCTGCATATATAATATGCTGAGAGTACATATTACTTAATAAAGCCATGCACAGGACTTAATAATTAATTTCTTTTGGGTTTTAGCTTTTTATAAGTACTTTGTGTTTTACAAATTGGCTTGAAAGCATATTTCACATCTTGTTATTGTATATTTTATATGAACATTTGTGTTCTGCCAATATTCAATTTTAGCTTTTCACCCTTTTGATATTTGTGTTTGTCTAATGATTTTGTTTTTGTTGCTGCAGTCTGCTTGCACTTTGGTTGATGAACAATGTTTTCTGAGGAGATGAATGCGAGACATTTTAGGCTTTTATATTGTGAATGTTACAATTTTTTTCTTATAGCAAATACCGTTGTGGCTTTAATGGTCAAGTTTCTAGTTTATTCCTTGTCAATTCTCCTTTGGTTTTTGTGTTGTGTTTTATATACATACATATTTATCCATTTTTTGACAAAAAATTTAGATTTGGGGGGTTTAATTCTTTTTTTTTTGGGGGGGGGGGACTGGAGTTCAATTAAACATTATATAAATATATTGTATACAAACTACTCATTTTTTTAATCATAAATTATCTCACAGAATATTTATCATAAACAGAAATCTATTGTTTAGGATAACTATTTCACAAGAAATATGGAAATAACAAAAATAAAGTGTTTAATTTAAGTGTTTAAACTTTTTAATAAAATAACTCCAGGAAAACATTGGAATAAAGAAAAATTTAAGAGCTTAATATTTTGTTTGATGACTAATTCACTAAAAAAATTCAAAAGTTTAATATTTTGTTTGAGGAAGGATGTTTTAAGTTGATAAATAATTCATGTACACATAGATCAAAATATAAAATTGTTTCATACATATCTTTTATACACACACACACACATATATATATATATATATATATATATATACCCACTGTATCTATTAAAAAATTACTAGAAAAGGATTTAGTTGTCTTTACATCCCTTTCTAGTGAAATTTTATTTTTAAATTCGTTTTAGAATAAATATTTTACGTGAGAAGTTTGTTACTGCTCATAAGACAAATGGTTCTATACCAAATTGTAATTTAGACTTTAACAAAATCTATAAATGGAAGAAAATGAATATATTAAATTAAAAGAATAAATGAATTTTTTAAAAATAATTATCACTGTATATTTCTGAATATACGATGATCTGTATATAAGCTGAGAGTGCAGTTTTCCTATAAAAATTTACCCTAAATTCAAAATCCGTAACAAAAATTCCTGTTCAAAAACTTGTTTTGGTAATGATGCAACAAACAAACAATATTAACAATAATTTCAAAAAATAAAAATAACTGCTTTTCATAAAATGAATAGTATAGCATTCATTAATTCATTCCTTTTCATAAATCGAATGAATGAATACTATATTGAACTATGGGCACTGTAATGTGCCCGATTAGTTCACAAAATATCAATTTTTCTTTTATACTGTGTTTTTTATCAATAGAATAATACTGAATTAAATTAATATTCATTGCATGAATTTTGATTTTGTAATTACTAGAATGACAAAATACTTTGGAGAATATTTATACTGTCTTCATAGATTCAGAATGTGAGTAAACATGTAAAATAACTACATTTTTTTATCATTAAATTTTTATCTCGAGTTTTTACTTTTGAATTCCCATTAATCTATATTGACATTTAATAATCTGGCAAAATCACTAATCCAGATGTGCCAGAATAAAGAGTTACCTGTTTACCAATATTAAAAAATGACACACAAAAAAGTAATTCAATTTAAGCAAAGAAATGATTTTGGAAAAGAATGCCAATTTTCTGAATTTTATGATAAACGATTTAAAAATTTTTAAAAGAAAAAAACAATAATAATATGTTAATGCTGTATAGTTCTAACAAACAGAAAATGCTAGCCTTTTATGATATCTAATATAGGTTAATTTTCTAAGACTATAACATCATAATAATAACAAATTTAATAAGAACCATCTTTAGAAAAGGAAGATTAATGAAATATAAATAATAAAAATAAAATTTTAGAGTAATTAATTAAAATAATTTTCATATATTTTAATTTAACAAATACTGATATCAATAAAAAATGTTTTAAAAATTTATAAACTTTATTAAACTTAAAAAGTTAACAGTTAAAAAGGTACAGTTAACTTCACAAATATTTACAATTACATAAATATTACAAACTTTCAATGAATTATTTTTTATAAGTAATAATGCAGCACTGTAACTGAGGAGAAATAACAAGAAAAATACTTTTGTCCCCAGATCTGAATTTCTTTTCTAATTCAAAGTAAGATTCCAGATATCCAGCAATTGATACAATAATAAATGGTAAATTTGAATACTTCTTAAATACTTCCCTTGATTCCTTCAATATACTCAATATATAATCTCCATCAAAAAAACCCTCATAACTTTTAATTTTCAAAAAATTGATATGTTTACTTTGTTCGTTTAGGTAGGTTGTAGAACTATTTGCAAGCATATCAGATTTCTCTGGATGGAAAGAAATATTACAAAGTTGTACTCCAATCCAATGGATTAAATCATTAATTTGAATAGAATCCAATTCTTCTAAATTTAAATTAGGTACAGACACCGATGGTTTAGTATTCTCATAGATATTTGGTTCACATGTATTGCATTCATATCCTTGTTTTTCAAAATAAGTTCTTATAGATTCAGGGCATATATCTCCTGTTGGCTCCCATTTAAGAAGCAAATCAAATTTGAAATCTTTCAATTTATTTAGCTCATTTAATGTTGAATCATACAACTTTTGTCCAGGTAGAAAATTCGGCAACTTTGTATCAATTATACAAGTTTGAAATCTTAACGTTCTTCTTTCGTGTTTCTTCAATTCTGGGGGATAATGCTTTCTTAAAGACAAACATTCTGCAATATTATTTTGTAGATACAAAATGAGCTTACCTGAGGGCAAAAGTGTTATGAAGTTTTCTTCTTCAACCTTAGCTTGATATGAAAAAGCATATAATGAACCAACTTCAATAAATTCCTTAATAAATGAGGCTTCAATGAGTGAAACAACACTGACTTCTTTTATGATAAAATATATATTTTTAGATAATTTTTCTCCTAAAATTTCAGTCACATGTTTTGACTCGGGAATAAACACATAAACAGAAAATATTGGAAAATTGTGTAATAAAGTCTTATTTTCAATCAACGTGTCTAAAGGCATTTTTCTCACTCTAAAAGAAAATTGCATAGCTGGAATGCAAAATCTGCTCATAATTACTTAATGTAATTTTACTATAACAATAAGACTAGAAAGTATCAACAATCAGTTCACGTGTTTATTGAGGGATTGTTTTCTTTACATTAAAAGACCCGGTATGCATAGCGTTAACGACAGGCCAGATTTTACCCATGGTGCTTTGAGCAAAGAACAAGCAAATTTGAGTGATCTCCAATCACAAAGATCAGAGCTAACATGACGTAAATGCTTGAAATGCAGTTGCTAGTGATGAGCCGCAGAAATTGGCATAAAAACGTTTATTTGGGGAATAATTGATTCAATGTATAAATTTTATTACTTATTGAATATTAATCTGAATACTTGCGTACGATCGATTATTAAACTTTATTAAAAACGTTTTTCCTATAAAAAAAAAAAAAATTGTGATAAAAAGTATATTTTATTTACATTTTTTTTTTTTTTTTTTTAAAAAAAACTATAAATTTCTTGCAGTATTATTTAAAATGTATAAATATAATACATGAAGTGTACGCATAAGCATCAAAAATCAAAATGTAAATAATTATTAAAATGTGCTGAAGTTTTCAAAAGAAGAATAAATGGATCATTTTAAATAAATGTAGAAAATATTTTCAGCTCCAATTAAGATTATTTCTGAAATATTTCAGAAGCATGGAAATATTCTTTAAAAAATATGTGGTAAGACTAAATTTAGTTTTATATATAATAAAGCATTAGTATTTAACAAAATATGGAACACAAAATAATATTCACTCAATATTTACTTTACAAAAAATAGAAATAGAATACTTAGAAAATAGACCATTGCGTTTAAAAAGAATATTCTTTATTATAATTGCTTTATTTAATTGAAAATTTGTATTCTTTTAAATAATTAAATTATTCAATCGTTTCTTTAATCACTATTTTCATGTGATTTAATATATCTTATTAAAAAACATATATTTTTTTAAATAGCAATGTATATAAAAGTTTAAATAGTTTTCATCGTAACACATCAAAATAGACTGAGTAATGAGGAACAGTTTTTTCCCATATTTTTTTTATGTCTTTGTTTCTTGATGTCTTTAAATAAGAGATAACAGAAAAATTGCAAAATTATCCTATCAATTCAAAATTGAATCTATTCCTAGTGTAACTACAGCAACATACAGGGGTATCAAAATAATGAAAACACCTGTGAATAAAAGTGACATTTTAGAATGCGCTTCGTAAGAATTAAAATATACTAATAGCTACCAGGTTTGTTTTGTTTTTTTATTTTTTTTTTTTCCAATGCAGCTGGCAAACAGACATGGACGTATTGGATGCCTTAAGGCAAGCGCTGCACAGACGTTACTCACTTTGCATTACCCGGGGGCGCGTGTGATCTTGAAGATGAACCACGGACGCGGAGTAGCAATGCCTCCGCAACGCTCTACGATCCTGTGAGACCAGGACCTACTGTTTAAAAGGGGATTCGAACCACTGCAAACATCCATGGCACCGCCGAGACTCGAACCCGAAACCTGTGGTACCGAACGCCAGAGCGCTAGCTTTTTTTTAAATGGAAATGTATATATATTCTGGTAGCTTTATTGAAGTTCTGTAAGTCTTGGATTTATTGCGGACCTTTCAGATTTTCAAAGAGGCCAAATTGTAGGAGTCAGTCTAGCTGGAGCAAGTGTAACCAAAACATCCCAACTTTTTGGCGTTTCTAGAGGTACGGTGTCTAAAGTCATGACAGCATACACACAGCGTGGCAAAACAAGCTCGGCAAAGCAAAAGAGTGGACGGCAAGAGAAGCTCAGGGAAAGAGACCGATGGGTAATGAAGTGGATTGTGATGTCCCGAAAGTGAACAACTGCAGAAAAAGTCACCGCAGAGCTCAATCAGCATCTGGATGCTCCAGTGTCAATCATTACAATTAGAAGGCACCTTCATAAACCGGACATTTAAGCCAGAGCAACAATTCCTAAGCCACATGTAACAGATGTTAATGCCAAACTTCGTCTACAGTGGTGCCACACTCACAAAACCTGGTCGATTGACAAATGGAAGAAAGTAATATTGTCTAACGAATCGTCTTTCACACTTTTCCCTACAGCAGGACGTGTGTACGTTTGGAGGACACCTGCACAAGCGTATGATCGTGATCGCATGTGGCTTGAAATACCATAAGAGACTTCTGTAGCGATGTTCTCCATCGTTAGCTGAAAAATTTTCACAAATCTACAAATTTTTGCATTA
Source organism: Caerostris extrusa (assembly GCA_021605095.1). Classification (NCBI taxonomy): domain Eukaryota; kingdom Metazoa; phylum Arthropoda; class Arachnida; order Araneae; family Araneidae; genus Caerostris; species Caerostris extrusa. The sequence goes on along the minus strand of BPLR01008024.1, from coordinate 16,570 downwards.
ACATAAAGTTAAAAAAATAGCAGAATAATTATTAAGAACTGAAAAAAGTTCCTTACCTAAATCCAAGAAATACAATAAATAAATATAATAAAACAAATAGCAAATTAGTAAGTCCACTATTGATTGAGATAAGATCAACCAACCACATTGTCGTCTACCCAACTTACATCTAAATGTTTATAAAGATAACTTTCCCGAATTAATATTTGTTGCAGTTATTTTTTATATCCAATACATGAGATGCTGAGTGCCATTATTTCTTTTGAAATCCACCTCCTGAGATTATTTTTCGAACATCTGTTCCTGTAAGATTTTCTTTCGAGATGAATCATCTGAAATTTTCCTAATTTTTCCCCGATTTTTTGTTTTTTTCTGTACCCTGATTTTGGTATTCTGTGTAATTTTAAGTATTTGAAATTTTATTCACTAATATACAGAGTTTCGGTCGAAAATAATAAATGTTTTTTTTAATTAAAACTTTAAAACTTTTACAACTTATAATATTCTCTGGTTAAAATCTGAAGCTGCTTCTATGTTTAATAGAAACATTTTGTAATGTGATTACTTTCAATCAATTTTTGTTTATTATTCTGTTTCAGAACAACTACAACCTTATTGGTCAGACGTAAAGTTATACTTTAAGTTTAGTGAATCACAGTTGATAATATTACAACAGTAGCTAGTTTTAATCCAATCCTGGTTGTAGGAAGAGTGAAAATCGGAATGAGGTTGATGTGTGAGTGTAAGGTCAAAACTTTCCCTGAGTGCTGAGAGTACATAGCTGTGTTTCAAGTGGGCGTTGCTCACTTGCTGGTTTGTTTATCTGTTCTTGATAACTCTTCACTAATTTCTGTTCTCGGTCTTTTTCAAGGTGTAAGGTAAGATTACCTTTTTCTTTTTTCTCTTCTCTTTCCGGTTGTTTCATTTTACTAGTCAACCTGAGCCATTCGGCAATATTTGTGTCGGATGTGGAAAATTCTCACTTAAATATGACTGACGTCCAAAGCAGAAATAGCATGATTTCCAGTAATAACAATTACTTTAAAAGCTCAAAATCCATTAATGAACTGGTGTTGCGGTTGGGTCAGAAAAGTTTTGAGGAAATTAATATTATATGCCAACACAGTGATGCAAAACATAAAATTCCGCGTTCAAACCCATTTCTTATCCAGGCCGATATAAAAAAACACGTAAACAGGCATGACAATATCACCAACATGAAATTTTCCAGGCAGGGTAAACTCATCTTTACTACTGCCGATCCGGTGTGCGCCGCACAGATTTTAAATCTTGACAAAATTCAGGAAACGCCCGTTTCTACGGGTGTAACCTTCGAAAATATCACGGAAAGATTTCTCGTTTTCGATATACCAACTCATCTTCAATTATCCGAATTAGCAGATGAAATTATGAATAAAATGATATGGAAGTGGTTGAGTTGCGACGTTTCGTTAAGCTAAACTCTACCCAAGAATTTTCCCCGGTACTCGTTACGATCCTGGGAACTTTCTTGCCTGATGCTGTAAAGATCTGGTTCACCAATCAAAAAATACGCCAATTTGTTGATAGAGTCCGACAGTGTTTGCATTGTTATGATTTTACACATGCAACACGTGTCTGCGACAAGAAAATTTGCCCTCTGTGTGGTGCAAACCATGAAGGACAGTGTCAAGGTCCGGAAAAATGCATTCTTTGTAATGGACCTCATTCCGCAACTTCAAACATCTGCCCACGACACACCCTTGAACAAAAAATATACTAGAATTCAAGTGTAGAAACCATCTCACTATTGGAGAGGCCAGACGTCTATATGCACATTCATCGAAAACTAATTACTCTGAAGCTGCTAAAATCAACTCGGCGGCTCCAAACATTGAAGAGATAGTAAACCAAAGAGTCGAGAGTATTGTTCAAAACATTACAATTAAAATGGAACAACAGACCACTCTTTTAATTGAAATATTCCAAAAAACAATAGAAAATCTTGTGCAATATTTAGTCTCAGTATTCCACCAAACTGATCTCAAAAAATCCCCTAACAGAAAACGCCAAATGATCAACCTTGTTCCACCCACTAATACTCCCATGCAATGGGATGCAGGTGGAAGCAATGCTTCAAATTAAGTGTGTTTTTGCGATGTTTTTGTTTCAGGTGTTCCCGGTCGTTTTAATGTATTTCTTATTATCTCTCTTGTTTCTGCCCAAAGTTAAGGGTTTTTCTTTTAGTTTCTTATGGAATAATACCTTCCTGTTTTATTTTCGTCATTTTCGGTGATGTCATTCCTTCAGTGGAATTGTCGCAGCCTTCAAAATAAGAAAATCTGGCTCCACCAACCCCCTTTCACAACGTCAGAATTTTGGGTTTTTCAGGAAACATTCCTGAAAGCAGATGATCGTCTTTCATTTCCTAATAAAATCTTTTTTCGCACCCACCGTCACAACAGAACAGGAGGTGGTCTACTAATAGGTATTCCACCAAACATGTCCGGTCATGTCATTTTTGAGAATTCTAATGACCCAAACCTTGAGATGCTTGCAGTAGAAATTCAATCACACAATGTTACATTTACTATTGTTAATATTTATGCACCGCATGGATTTGATATCCATCAGGTTCAAAATTTTTTCAGTACTCTAAAAACGCGAACTTTTATTTTTGGTGATTTCAACCTACACCACCCCTTTTGGGGCGGAAAAACATCTACGCCCAAAAGTGAAGAATTTTTGGATTGGTTGAATCAGTCGCATTTTTCTATCCTGAATACCTCAACGCCCACTCACATCACCCATAATTTCACTTCTTCCGTTATAGATCTCACTCTTTGTTCGGCAGCTCTCTTAAATGAAGTGTATTGCTATGTTTCTGACTGCACCTTTGAAAGTGATCATCTCCCAATAGTTGTTTCATGGTCCAAACTAACAAATGCAACAAAATATCTTAAAACTATATATTGGAATCCAATTCTCAGAGATTCGAACAATTTTCTTCAATCTATTGCTGACCCTACCGTTGAAATAGTCACTGAAAAAATTTCGCACACTATAAATATTAATACCAAAAACAAAATTTTGACTAATAACGAATACCCTCCATGGTGGAATATTGCATGTAATAACTTCTGTAAACTGAAAAAAATAATGTGGAAAAAGGCCAGGAATAGTGTTTCAGTCCCTGATTGGATTCGCTACAAAAAATACCGAAGTAAATTGAAATACCATATTAAAAGGGCAAGGGAAAAATACTGGGAAAATATAAGCAATATTCCGAGAAATCCTAAATTATTTTTCCGCATCCTAAATAAACTAACTAGTCACAATAATCCTGATATAAAAAATAGCAAATTAATTTTTCACAATAATAGATATATTAGTAATCCAAAACAGCAAAGCAATCTTTTTCAAGTTATTTTTCAGCACAAAATTTTCGTTCTGAACCGATTCCGTTGGATTATAGTATAGACAATAAGTTATTAAATAAAAATATTGAACTTTGGGAACTGCGAAAAGCTATCCAGAAAATGAGAAATACAACGCCCGGCGCAGATAACATTCCAGCTGCATGGTTCAAAAACTGGATGAATCGTCCCTTCTAGTTATCTTGCACCTTTTCAACCAACAATTGAGTTTTTCTGCAATTCCGAAGAGCTGGAAACACGCTATCATTATTCCAATCCCTAAGCCCAACAAGGATAAAACAAAAACATCTTCGTATAGGCCGATTGCTTTGACATCTGTTTTTGTAAAGTCTTTGAACGCATTATTTCCAATCGCATTGTTAATTTTCTGACTTTCACCAAACGACTTCATACCAATCAGCATGGTTTTATACCTTTTAGAAACAATCATACCGCTATTTATACAATCTATAAATCAATTTTAACAGCACATAATGAAAAAAAAATATTTTATCGGTATCAGTCTCGACATAAAAAGTGCTTATGACTCCGTGCCTATAGACGAACTAATTTATAAATGTCTTCAAATTGGAATCTCGGGAAACATCGCTAAATGGATTCATGGTTTCCTACAGGACAGAACTTTTCAGGTTCGATGGAGGAACACTGTTTCTGACCCCAAACCTTCTTTTAAAGGCCTTCCACAAGGTAGTGTACTTTCACCAATTCTTTTTGTAGTTTTTTTGAATGACATTTTTGAGACTTTGGACGTAAATGTTGATTGCTCTATTTTCGCTGACGATATTTTTCTTTTCTGCTCACATCAATCGTTATCCTATATTCAAACCCAGCTTCAAAATACTCTTGAGAATTTGTACAAATGGTGTTCTTACTGGAAACTCACAATTAGTGCCGAAAAAAGTGCAATAGTTGATTTATCAAAAAAAAGATCAATTTCATTGCCGCGGATAACATATGCCGGAATTCCCCTCATCTGGAGTGATACTCTTAAATATCTCGGAATTCCTTTTTCTAAAATAAACCAAAATGAAATTATTTTAAGAAATTTACGCATAAAAGCCCTTAAAAAAATTAACGGTCTAAAATTTCTGGCATCAAAGAAAAATGGTATTAGGACAAAACATCTTATCACAATTGCAAACAATAGTATACTCAGCACATTTTATTACAGTGCATTAATAATTAAAAATTTCCCGGTCACCAAATTAAACGCCTGTAACATAATTCAAACAAAGGTTCTGAGAATTGTTCTGGGATTACCAATTTGGACTCCAAATATAATTTTGTTAAAAATGTCTGGACAAGAAATTCTTTCAGATAAAATTAAACGTTTGGCATTGCAGTTTTTAATCAAACAATATGCTAACCACTCTTTCTCCCCTTTGATGGTAAACAATGAATTGCAGTTACTTGACAAAGATGAAAACACTCTTAAAAACTCTCTTCAAAATTATAATTGTTCACCAGAACACCTTTTAACCTTGCCAATTGTGCCACGGCATGATCCTCCTTTATGTGAAATTTTCCTTCAGAAGTTCCGTTTCCAAAATAAAGAAAACCCAGTTTCACTTATAGTCAATGATTTTTCAGATTGTATAAACAGATTTTTCTCTGATCACTATATCATAGCCACGGATGCCTCAAAAAGTCACGTCTCAACTTCAATCGCCGGCATTTCTTGCAATCAAAGTTTTTCATATCGCATTAACCCAATAAACTCTGTTTTCACAGCAGAGGTTTTGGCAATTTGTGTCGCCATAGATGAACTAGCTATTGTTGACAAGGACATTTTAATACTTTCTGACAGTTTTTCGGCTCTTAATTCTCTTAAAAATCTTAACATTCATTCTACCTATGCTATTCAAAGACTTGCTTCGAAACTTTTTGTTCGACAAACTTTTAATCAAAATATCACATTTTTATGGGTTCCTGGTCATTCGGAAATTTTATGGAATGAAAAAGCGGATTCTCTCGCAAAGAATACCACGGAACTCTCGCAATTTATTGAATGGATATCCCCGGAAGATGTCATAGCAAACCTGAAAAAACAATCCTACCTAATCTCGGAAACAAATTACTTTAGCAGCAAATATTATGATTTGATAGGAAACTTTCCAGATATTGGAACTATCACAAAATGGACACAGAATAGAAGACAGGATATACTCATTGCTCGTATCATCAGCAGAATGATCGTTACTCCCGCCCTGTTAAATAGATTCAATTTAGATTCCAATCCTTTCTGTAACATATGTAATGAAACCAATGACCTTTTACACATTCTTTTAAGATGCAGAAAATATTCCACCTCCAGATTACATCTATGGCAAAACTTGAATATCGACGAAAATAATATCACATTCAAAGCTTTTTTTATCTAAAATTCTTGATTGCAAAAAAAAATCTGACTTTATTTCTCCAATCTCTTAAACGTTTTGATATTTATTAGCTGCAATTCTCTCGGCACTCAGGGGATACTATAAATCCCTGTTTTTGTTCGCGCCACTTTATTTACTGAGCGGAAAATAGACCTCACATCCTTTTTAGTGACGTAAAATAGGAAAACGAACTGTTCCCATATAGTGATTAGGGGATTATAGTCCTTGTTGCTTCGCATCCCCATATACTCCTTCGATTCAAGATTCAAGTGGTAATTTTAAGAATTTCTTCTCTCCTATTTCTTTACATTTAAAATAGTAATATGGATATATTTTTTTGTACTTTCAAAATAGTAATAATGATGTATTGTTTTTGTTTAAAACAGATAGTCTATTCCATTCTGGCAAATTTTTTTCTACAAAATTTTGCAAAACGTAACTGCATTTATTGTGTGTAATTTTTCACTTTTAACCATGTCACTTTACAATTTCTAACTTATTTTTTTGCGATATGTACACAAAGGAACATTAATACAAAGTGAGAGGCATTTACATTATATTCAAAGTACTTAAGTTCAGTTTCAAAAATAATTTTTAAAATATTGATCTATTTGTGTTTGCCTTCGTTTCAACCTATTCAAATTTATGAATGTGTAGTCTGATCACAGTTCATCTTGCTTTGAAATTTGGCAGTTTTTGCTTTATTTTTATGAGCATGTTTTATTATCAAAGTTCAACTTTTGTCTTGATTCTTTAATAATACTTCCCGTGATTCTTGGAATACTGAAGACAGTGAAAGAAAAAAATAAAACTATTGAAATTTATTCTAAAATTAATACGAAATAATCAACTTAAATTTTAATTTTATTTAAGAAATGAAAATAATATAATGTAGAACTTAGTTGGTATAAAATAACAAATCTAAAGAAGCAGTCTTAAAAGAAAAGTTAATTAAACAGTTAAAAAAATCAATATTTTATTGCAACTAAATAATATTTTACATTATTTAAAGCGGTGTGTCTTATTAATCCAATAATTCTTTAATCTCCAATTTTCAAAATATACAATTTCATGTGTTTTTAAAATAATCCAGGGGAAAAAAAAATTACTTAATGTAACTTAATTAGCAGCAAGCATTTATAAAAGGATGTGCAATTATTTTTTAATGATTTAAACTGATTGGGAAGGAGAAAAAAAAAAGCCCTCATATAAATTCCATTTTACAAGTTATGCTGTGCTTTGCATTCCTGGGAAACATATGAAGAAAAGTATATTGTATTGTCTATTTGAAGAATTTTACCCGCATAAAGAGAAACATTACAATGCTATTTCGAATGGCATTATATTGTCCATTACTTTTTTACCCTCCCAATTCGAGATCAGAGAAAAGAACTCTTTATGAAATTGTTGGATCTTTTACACAAAAAATTATATCAAATTATACCCAAATGAATCAAGCCACCTTAACCAACTTCCCTCACTTTCACCTTATCATCTGGTGCATTACTTCAAATCCTGTCATCAGATTCAGAGTTCAAGTTGAAAATGTGAAATCAAAATGAAAAGTGGAGTAATAATGAAATAGAAATGAGGAAACCACATTTAACACTCTATCTCCCATTTAGAAACCAAAATGTGCCAAATCTCAAGTTCCTTTAAACTTAGTTGTGTGTCTTTTTTTTTTTTTTTCTATTGATTTAATAGATTATTTCATTCAATTTACAGACAAAAACTTGCATAGGCAAGATGAAGCACATGAGACATTTCAATTAATACAGCAAGCTTATGAAACTTTATCGGATCCTCAAGAAAGAGCATGGTATGATCGCCATAAAGATGACATTTTAAGAGGAGGTATAAAATTTCATTTATATGCTTCAATATGGTATATATTAAAAAAGAGTTATTTTATAAAAATGTTAATATTTCACAATTGTTACATTCATTGTTAAAATTATTGCATTAATTATTTTGTCAAAATATAATGAAAATATTTATGATTGTATTTTGTGTATTTGAATAGGAGCAGAAGAAGCTTATAAAGATGATTCATTAAATGTATATCATTATTTTAATAGCAGCTGTTTCAAAGGTTATAATGATGATGAAAAGGTAAATTCAAAACTTTACTTTTTGCTGTAAATGGTATTATTATAATTCTATGAAATCAATAGGAGATAATATTAATAGAACAATTAAAAAAAAGGTCAAAATCAAAATAGTTTAAAAATCTAATTTAAATTATCCATTCAATAGGAAAAGGTAAAAAAATTAATGTAATTAATAAAAATACAGACTGTGGACATATTCTTCATGCCATCAATAGCTCCTATCATAACAACCATAATAAAAGATTCATCTAGCAAGAGAAATTTCAAGTAACATTAAACTATGGAAATAACTGATAATTATATAAAAATCTAGTTTTCATAACCATTAATGTTTGTGAAGGCCTTGGTTAAAAACTTTTTCCTTTATTCCTTTTAGTAAGAATTAAATCAGTACTTAAGAATGTAATACAGATCCTTATTGTAAATTTTATGGCACTTTTTATGCATTATTCAAAGATTTTTTTTTATTACTTAGTGCAAATTATTTTTTATTTGAATTTTAAAAAAATGTGTTTTCATTAAAAAAAAAACAATGTATGACCATATTTTTAATCAATTTTGTTTTTTGTTGATACAAGGAAATGTCATGATTTTTACGTGTCTCATAAAAAAGGCGCTATTATGTCTGTTAATTAAGTTTGTTTTTTAATACGCTTTTATTAGCTTCACCTGTATGTTTGTATGTATGTAACTGACTCTTTGGGCTCGATTTTGGGACTGATGGTGCCATATACTTGCGAGTCCTACCTATTTTGTATAATCTTAATTCTTTTTGTTTTATTTTACTTTTATCTTAAAATTCTCATTTTAACTTAAACCTTTTTATTTTTGGCATCGTCAACAGACTCCTGATTGTACCGATAGCTTTAGCTTTGTCGATCTTCTGCTTTAATTGGAGTAATTAATTTAACTGCAGGAGATGTTTTTCCTAAATTATAATTTAAAAAACTAAAAAAAACACGCTTTTAGAGTTAATCAAACTAAAAATAAATTAATGATTTAAAAAAAATAAAAAGCACACTTTTAGAGTTAATCTATCTAAAAAGTTAAAAATAATTGTTAACATAAGAATAAAAAATGACTGAAGAGAAAATGAATGTCACTGTTCCAAAAGCATGGGGTGCTTTTTTTGTATGACATTTTTAAACTAACTCTGCATTTCGGAATGAACTAGTGAAAAATTATAACGATTGATATCGAGCACCCCACGCTTTTAGAACAGTGACATTCATTTTTCTTGTCAGTCATTTTATTCTTATGTTAACAATCATTTTTTACTTTTTAGATAGATTAACTCTAAAAGCATGTTTTTAAACTATTAATTTATTTTTTAGTTTGATTAACTCTAAAAGCGTGTTTTTTTTAATATTACCATTATGCTTATTTTATATGCTTTCTGTATTTTTGTTAAACATTTGGGTGCAAATAATAATAAAATTTTTAGAATAACATTAAAATATTAAAAAATATGAATACTATTTTAATTGAAATTTATAAATGTTTTTTTTTTTTATTATTATTATTATTATTTCTGTATCTATCTAGTTTTATAAATATAAATATTTATACAGTAATATTATCTTTTCTGTGTTTTATTTCTGTTTTGTTCTCTGTGCATAAAAAGTATTTTAATAGCAGAAAAACATATGCGATGCTATTGTGTTCTTTGTGCTTTTTTATATTGTGTAATATCTCTTATAGGGGTTTTATACTGTATACAGACAAGTTTTTGAAAAAATTGCTGCTGAAGATAAACCATTTGTAGATTCAGATGAAGAAATTGATGTTCCCAGTTTTGGGTATTCTGATAGCTCTTATAAAGAAGTATTCATTTTAAAACGTTTTTCACTTTATTTGAAATTTAGATATCTGATTTAATTTAGCATTTTAATGTAATTATTTTGTAAAAGTTATTGAATTACAACTTGTTATTTAGTCTATACAAGTGCATTAAAAAATTTCTATAAGCATATAAGAAACCATATAAAATTTTTATTTCAGGTTGTTCATGATTTTTATGCTTATTGGCAAAGTTACTGTACTGCCAAATCTTTTTCATGGTATGATCAATATGATTTAACTGAAGCTCGGAGATCTGGAGCGGGACGTCAGGTCATTCGTTTAATGGAAAAAGACAATAAAAAATCAAGAGAGCTGCATAGAAAAGCAAGGAATGAAGAAGTTAGAGTAAGTAATGAAAATCATAATCTTTACAATTTCTAAAAAATAATGAATAATAAATATTAAACTAACTTACAAACAAAACGACCATTTTGGAAAACAGTATTCCTTACATGCAAATTGTAAAATAAATCATCACAACATTCACAAAACAAAAATTGTGAAATACCTTACATTCAAACCTCTCATAAAATGAAGAAATTGTTCAAGATCTGAAGTGTGCATGAGCTACTGAACAAAACTGATATCAAACTGAATCCTCAGACAAACACAAATATCAAAGGTTGAACAGCTAGAATTGCCATGTATATATATATGTATACATGGCAATTTAGCTGTTCAACCTTTTTGATATTTGTGTTTATCATATATATATATATTATCATATATTATATTTATGTTTATTGCCATGTATACACATGTATATGTATATATATAATGTACATGTGTATACATGGCAATTCTAGCTGTTCAACCTTTTGATATTTGTGTTTATCTAATGATTCAGTCTGATATCAGTTTTGTTCAGCAGCTCATGCACATTTCAGATCTTGAACAATTTCTTCATTTTATAAGAGGTTTGAATGTAAGGTATTTCACAATTTTTGTATTGTGAATGTTATGATGGTTTATTTTACAATTTGCATGTAAGGAATACTGTTTTCCAAAATGGTCAGTTTTGTTTGTAAAGTTAGTCAGAATAGGGTCAACTTAAAAGATGTCTATAATAATAATAATAATAATAATAATAATATTATTATTATTATAATAGACATCTTTTTAAGTTGATCCTGATTTTTATAAAGCTTTATACATTAATTTTGTGAGTATAAAATGAACTATACATTCCTTAAAAAAGGACTTCACTTTTATTTAATCTAAAACCTTATGTTATGCATTAAATTAGCAAGTACGTAAAAAACTATACAGATAATTAATATATTCGTCTAAATACATATCTTAAATTATGCAATATTAAGCAAAGGAAGAATCCTGGGATGAAGCCTAATGTTTTTAGTATTCATCGTAAGTCTTTTCTGTATATTAAATTATATTGTTCAGTTGAATTTGTCAGGTTTTTAATGTAACCCTTAATGAATGTTTGCTTCTTTTATTTTTATTTTTTTATTGCATTCAGTTATCAGCGCAATCAGCTTTAAAAAATAAATTTAGTAATAAATTCTAAAAACATTTTCCTTAAATTTCAACTTTGAGGACATTTCATTGCATAAGATTTACATTTATTATATTTATAATTTTTGTATTAATTTTTTAATCAATTAATTTCAGGCATTAGTAGCTTTTGTTCGTAAAAGGGATAAAAGAGTTCAAGAACACAAAGTATGTATTTTTCCTTCCTTTTTAAATATCAATTGCTTATAATTTCCTATTGAATGTTAAGAATCAATTATCAGTAACAGTTATTGATTTTCTAAATTCTGTGCATATATTCTTAATAATATTACTCTCTTCCTTTATTCATAATTCTCTAATTATTTGGTAAAGTGTCTAACAGTTATCACACTGAATGTGTAGGTTAGAAATTCACTATTACATATAATTATTAATGTTTTATTTATAGTGCACACACATAATACTTGTTATATAATTATATGTTTGTTTGTCAGTTCTGAATATTACTAAAAGAATACTTCATTATATTCATAAAAATACAATTAATTCAGAATAAAATTTATATACATTTAATCATAAAAAGTATTTGTTTAAATTATTAAAAATTTAGAAATAGAATTTTAAAACTAATTTGTTTTTGCTGTTAGTTATATATATTACTAATAATTTAGTTATAATTTGTTCTTTAAAAAGTTATTATAATTGAGTTTTTAAATTTTGCAAATTCTAAAAAAAAAAAAAAAAAAAAAAAAAAAAATTCCTTCCCAGTCTCCCCATTTCTTTGTTAATATATCATTTTTTTTCTTGATATGTTTTTTAACTAATTTGCTCATTTTATTTTCTAATATTAAATCTTGTTCTTAAAAGGTTCGTTTGTTCATATTTTATTATGACTTGACTTTCAGATTTAAGATAAATAATGTTGCTTTCAACTACATAAAGTCATGCAGATTAAATTATTGAAAGTGTTTAAATATGTGCATTTTGTTATCCAAAATATCTTGTAAATTCTCCTGAATTATTAAAAAGTTGCTTTCTTATGTATTTTATAAAATATATCTTAATGAAAATTTTATTTATAAATACGAAATTTTAAAAGTAGATATCTCTTTCAAAATAGGCATATATTTTTATATTTTATCAAAGCTTCTACTTTGTGCTACATGTCTAATAAATATTGACTGAACATATGTTAATAATTTTAAAAATAATAATATTTAATATTTTTAGAAAAAAAGAAGAAGAAAGAAAAATAGAAAAGGCTAAACGGGCTGAAGAACTACGTAAACAACAAATTTTGGAGCAAAAAGTAAAAACATATATATATATATACACCAATCATTTACTTTATTTACAATATAACAATGTATTTTATTTATTTTTATATTTAAACAGCAAATAGAGCTTAATCGAATACTTTTAAAATATCTATGTGTTTGAAAATTAAAATTATTCTCATTTTTAGGTCTCTATCAGATTATAAAGAATCTGAATGGGTCTCAAAATCAAACTTTGAAGATCGTTTTAATGAACTTGAAATTACAATTGATGCTACTTTTGGTAATCCTTCCACAAATGAGGCTGGTTAGTTTTAATATCTATAAGTAGATAGAAAATAAGTGAATTTTTTTAAACCCTTATTTTTAATTTTTTTCTATTTATAAATTAAGAAAATGTTATTATTTATGACAGTTTGTTATACAATTTTTTTTTAAAAATATATTGCCATTATATATTCCGAATTAACTGCTTAATTTATTCTGCAAACAAATTAACTATCTGATTCAGGGTGGAATCAATTTTATCAATAAATATGCCTTTTAAAATAATAATAAGTATTTTAAGAATAAAATAAGTAATTTACAAGATTAAAAGTAATTTATATGAAATCATACTATTATGATTAATGTTAAAAATGTATTGAATGTATGGTAATAGATAATTGTAGATTTAAAAGTGATTTTAGTAAAAATTTCCATTTTACTTAATAAAGGGAATTTGAAAGTTGTTATTTTATCCAACATTGAAATATTTTCTTTGTGTTCATGTAAAAAGCTGAAATTTTTCAAATCAGATTAAACCATTTTTATTCACTATAATATAATTTCTGTTAAGTTTATAAAGGCAATTAACTATCTATAATTAATGTTCAATCTTCAAAATTCTTCTTATGTATGTCAATATTTAAATTTCTGTACTTTTTAGTTCAATATGAAAATTCCATTTGTAATGCATCTTAAAGCAAAACACTTTTTATTAAAAATGTAAATGTCTATAAAGCCAATATATAAAATATATTTGAAAATATTATATAAAATTTTAAGAGATTTTTCTGGTTTACATTTAGTGCGAAGAGTATTTAAAAATATATATCTACATACTTTTAATTTTATTGAAAAAAATAATTAAGTATAAAATTATTTTCTTTTTATACATGTTCATAATCTAAAGTGAAGTATATAAGTAAAGGTTTGTTTTTTAATTGTATTGTATTCTACAAAAAGTGTTAATTTAAAAAAAATGTCTTGAATTTATTAAAACAAAATTTAACATTTCTTGATGACGTAATGAAATTTTTAAATATCCTGATATTTAACAAAAATTCTTGAATCTAGCTGAAGAGGATGATACTGATGTTCTTTATTGTGTTGCTTGTGAAAAGGATTTCAGATCTGAAAAAGCGTATGTATATTTCATCGTTATCAGCATAATAATAATAATTGTTTTAATTTTTCAATTATATTAATAACATAACTTGCATTTCCAATGTTTTTTATATAATGTATCCCTGGATAATTTTTAAATGAGTGAAAACATTTAAACATATTATGAAGAAAGTGATGATTTTCAGATTTCATAAAATACTTTATTCTGTTTATTATTATTAATATTGAGATATGATAAACAGAATATATATTAATTTTAGGGCAATATTATATTATTTGTTATAGATTAATTTTAATTATCAAGAAAAAAATTTTTGGTAATTTAGTAGCCTGTAGTTATATTGCATGTATTTGAAGACAAAAAAAATTATATAACTTTACATTTAATAAAATTTGAAATATTTGTCTTTTTTTTTTCTTTGAATTCACAGTGACTATGTAAATTGTTTATATTTTGTTAGTATAACAGAATACTGACATAATAATGTCAAGTCGATCATTTTAATTTTACAATAACATTTTTAATTCTTATTTTGTCGCGGTTATATATAATTAACTGTTTCTTTTAGCTTTTAAAAGAAGAAATATATATTTCTACATTCATTATTAGATCTTTTTTATTATTGTTTATAATTAAAACTTTAAATTATGGTTTTTAACATTTATGAAGTTAACTCTGATATTTATTATTCAACAGAATGAAAAATCATGAGAATTCTAAAAAACACAAAGAAAATGTAGCCCTTTTAAAATATTTAATGCTAGAAGAGGAAGCAGCTCACCAAAATAATGTGGAAGGACTAGATGATAATGAAGATCCAAAAGTGTCAGAATCTGATGATGAAGAAACCAGTGAAGCTTTGTTAGTAGAATTAGTGAGAAGGTAGTAAATATATGCATTCATTATAATTTTGATGCTACGTATTAAATTTAGGGATTGAAATTTTATAAGTATTTCTAAGTATTTTTACAAAAGAGCGCTAGTTAACATCATCGTTAATATATGTATTGTTGAATTATAAAATTTTTGAAAATGGCCACCCTTCCATTTATCAAAAAAGGGGCAATATATATGAATGTGTTGATTCTGTGATTTTGAAAGTCATCTTGCATCATTTAAAATAATAAATGTTATTAATGTGAACTTTTTTTTCAACTATTTTATTCTGTATATTATAAATGTTATTTTGCTTAAATTAAAAAAAAAAAAAAAAATAGTTTGATATATAACCTTTTCTGTTTATCACTTAAAAAAGAATCTTGTTTCAGATTTTCTTTCATTTAAACTAAAAATTTTATTCAGAATGAAGGATATAAGTTTCACTTAATTTCAGTATTTTAAAAACTATAATTAAAATAGTGACTCCTAAACTATTTTTAGTAAAGGGTGGATTGAGTAAAAAATAATATCTGAAAGCTTTGTCAACAATCAGTCTGCATAGAAACATCTTTTCCTTTTATTTTGTAATAAGAAATAGTCAATCAATTGTAGAACAACTTCTATAACTCTAAAAATAGTTTGAAGATAAAGTTGTTGGACATTTGTTAAGTAAACATTCCTTTGGCAAATACTTTCATGTACTAATTATAAATTCATGGGGATTATTATGGGGATATTTAAGATTATCAATATGTTGTTGAACTAATTGCTAATACTACATTAAGTAAGATTGCTACAAAAATGGGGCTTGATTAAATATGTTTAAACATTTATATATTTTTGAAGACATGTTTAAAACATATTGATAAGGAATTGTGTTTATTAAGCTGCTTGTAAATAAATGTTGCAATTTTAAAAGTAAAATTTTTTTTTATTTGTTCTTTTTTTTGAAAATTATTTGTAGTTCTTCCTCAAAAAAAGAAGAAGAAGAAAAAGAAAATAAGAATGTTCCTCTGAAACACCTAAATGTAAGAAAATGTATTTTTATTAATAGTATATTGTTAAAAAATGTTTTATAATACTTTTCTAATAAATAATTAAATAAATCTTAAAATTACATAATATAATAAGTATAAAACATAAGCTAATATATTTCTCCAAAGATAATTTTAAAAACATTTGTATAATTTTAATTCCTTTGTTTTACGCTTTCATTTTATAATCGATTAATTAAATTTTTTAACTAAAATCTGATTTACAAAAAGATATTTTATGATTTTTCATCAAATTGAAGATATAAAAAATGTACTCAGAATCGTAAGTCAAAAGTTTAATAGTATTATCAAAGAATATAATAGCAATATTAATTTGTAGTCAGTCCTACAGAATATCACTAATAATAATTTCCTATCAAAAATTAATATTTAGGTTGATAATGAAGATGAAGAAGAATTGAATTCTAAATTAGAAGAAATTACTGTTGATGATCCACCAAAAGAAGTGCAGAACACAGATACAAAATTATCAACAAAGAAGTAAAAACAAATTTTTTTTTTAAATTTTATTTTATAGAAATAGAATACTTTAAAAGTGTACATAAAAAAAAATTTTTAAATTTTGCATTAAAGATTCAAAACCAAACTTTTTTTGAACGTAGTCTTTTTGTCATAAACATACTACTTAAAATACCTTCCTGAGTTATTATTGCATTATATATATATATATATATATATATACACATGTGTAATTGATTTATATAACTGATTTATTTCTGATAATTTTGATTATCTATTATAAAAATTGT
>BPLR01008023.1:0-66579 GCA_021605095.1 Caerostris extrusa | reverse complement strand
AAATATACTGCAAAGTAAGGTCAGATGTTACTTTCATCTTCCTCTTTTATTGGATAGAGTGGACATTAATATAGTAACTTTAATTTATTTTGAGATAAATAATAATAGTTAGTTTAATGAAGAAGAATCTTTTAAATTTGTTTTAAGGTGGAACTAAAAAATATAGTTCGTGAAAAAAGGAATATATAAATATATTGTTCGTGAAATTGTATATAATGCAATGAAAAGCAAAACAAAAAGATATTTTTCTTTTTTTTTTCCTACTTTTCTCTCTTTTTAATTTTTGCCTATAAATTATATATAAAAGTAGAATATTTTAGGTTTTACGAAATGTTTAAAATAAAATAAATAAATAAGAATAGTGTTCTTAGAAGTGCATTTTTAACAATATTGTCAGATATAAAAAGAACACAAATTCTACCATCGTGGATTATCCTGATCATTAAGTTTACTTTTCTATATATCACCCTAGAGTATACTCGTATTATATGGCTGGAAATTATGATTAAAAGCTAAATATATGTTCATATGCCATATACAAGACAGCTTCTAAATAAGTTCAAACACTATTTCAGATCTTTGAACTTTAATCAAACAAGATGAACACTAATAGAACTTTTTACCCAACGATCTGTTTATTATTATTAGCATTTTATGCATCGATAGAAAGCTTTTATAAAATAATCAGTGTTTAATCTTAAAGTACATGAATAAAGAATCAGTGTAATCTTAAAATAATGCAAAAGAATAATTTAAATTTATTTTGAGATGGAATCTGAAAATATTTTTTCGTGAAAACAAAATTGTGTATGCATGGAATGAAAAAAGCAAAACAAAAGATATTTGTTTCTTTCTTTCTTTTTCCTTAGCTTTTTGCTTATAAATACTGTATAAAAAAATAGAATATTTTTGATTTTACGTGAAATGTTTAAAATAAAAATAAAGATATCAGAATAACGTTTTTAGAAGCGCATTTTTAGCAGTACTGTCAGATATAAAAGGAAAACAAATTCATAACCATGAATTGTCGCGATCATTAAATTTTATTTTCTATATATTACGGGGACTAAATTACATGGCATAAAAAATTAAGATCAAAAAATAAATAAAAATCTGATTCCAAATTTGTGTTCATATGTCATCTATAGAAGAGCAGTAAGTCCAAAAACTGTTTCAGGTTTTCGGACTTTATCAAATGAACACTAATAGAACTTGACCCATACGAAAGACAATATTATTAATCTATTACTATGGCTATTAGCATGTTATGCATTTATAAGTTTATAAAATAATTTAAACACAGATTAATCTTGAAATACATAAATAAAGAATCAGTTAGAGAAATTAGATATATAAATAAAAATTTACCCAATTTAATTTTCTCTTTTCTTTTTATCTTTTTTTTTTTACGTGGACCAAGATGAGAATCCTCACATTTGAGTATATTAAAAAACTGCCAAAAGTACTTCTTCAGAATATAACACTGAAATATTTTTGAAACTGTAGCTTTCTGTCAGAAACATTTCAGAAAATACCATTAGGGTTGTTTGAGCTTTGTTGGTGTTACATTAAACGTTCATCCATCAACAAAAGAGATGTTGGATAAATATCGTATTTCAAACAAATTTCTTATACCAAACAAAGTTCTTAACAATCCACAGGGCGTATATCAAATTGGATTTATTCCGGCGGACGCAAACCAAGATTCCACAGTAATGAAAATGAGATTAAAGAAATGCAGGTTAATGTTCCGATTTTTGAAATTTATTATTGTGCTTATTATTATGTATTGCACCTAATACTTTAGAATATTCTTTATGTGAACATATATAAAATAAATACCGATTTAGAGTGCCATGCTTTTTTTCAAAATTAGTCTGGCATCGTGTTAAAATATTGCAAGTAAATTTACTTCTAGTAAAGTTAAAAAATATTATTCTAACATTTTATATATACACAAAAACAAAAATAAGAAAACAACAGCGAATCTTAATTTTTTTATTATTTAGTGCTACTCATTTCACATCACCACGCAACCGAAAGAATCGCAAGAAAACAATGTATTTATTCTACAAAGCAGGAACATCTTTACGGAAATTGCGTTTTCATTCACTTAAAATAACGAAGCGCTTCCTATCTCCCCTTCATTAACTTTGATAATAAGCACTCATTTGCGTTTCTTGTTTCTGCCATTCATTCGGGCGGAATGAACTGCAGTGCATGCAGATGAACAAAAGCAGATGTCGCCTTTGCTTAGCAGGAAACAAGATAATACGTATAAAAATCTTCAAAGCCTTGTAACTTTCTTTACTTGAAGATGAAGCATACTTAATGCAAATGTTTGACTTTATTTTAGTGCGACTTTTATGCCTTTTATTGTCCAGAGTGTTTTCTATTAGCAACTACTTTGCACCAAAAGCAAGCGTTGCATATTCCGGAATTTCACTATTTGTGCATCAGTTCGTTCAACTGGGCAATAAATTCCTGATGGCTGGTTTCGCGTTTGATTTATTTACTTAAAAAATCACACATCTGAATAGAAATATATTAGGAGATAAAATTCAGGCTAGAGTTGTCTTTATAGTTTACACCAGAATGTTTTATTCAAGGCAAAAAAGGGATATAAAAATTCAATTTTGTCTAGACTTGATCTTTTCAATTCACACACCGACTTGAAAAGTTTTTAAAAAGGTTGAATGCAATTTGATTCTAAAGAAGAAAGAAAAATTTCTAAGAGAAGTTTCAAAAACTGTAAAACTGTAAAATGTATAATCTACTGGGTAACCTGAAGAACGATAAATGCAAAAGTGATGAAAACAAATTGAATTTCTTTACATAATCTTATATAATGAAGCCTAGTTTTAATGGAGGAAACATATTAGTTAGTGATTTAATTGCATCACATAATGAAGAAACACTCTTATATTTTTAATGTAACTAATAAAGTGATATTCAGTATATTTTAAAAAATTAATTACTTTTGCAACAATTTTTCACACAGGAAGAGTTTTGGCATTTCATTCCCAGGAGAGAAATATATTCTTGTCTTTTTATGTATATTCTTTGAAAAGTACATAATAACAACTCGTCACGCAAATTTAACAGCAGACAAGCAGTGTTGTGGGTAGTTATATTACATATAACAGAAGAATACATCTCTCTCTAATCTCCCTCAATTAGTGTTTGTACTAATAACAACCCTGTCACTTAAATCGATACCACTCAAACTCCTAAACTGTATAGGGACAACTCAGCTCTAGGTACAGTGATGTGGTGTGGTGTAGTAGTAGTAGTAGTTGGTACACAGAAGAAAAGTGAGTAATTCCCAGTAGTTTCTTGTGCCGAAATTTGTTCACAGCAGTATGTGTGAAAACGTAGATGCCAGTAGCAGGTACCCATTGAAGTCTTCTGGCAACACTGAATTTACTCCCATTCTGGTTATAAAGGATTTAATGTCAAAGTGTACAGAATCCGAAAATACAAGGATCAAACATTGATTTAATTATAAGACATTAAAATTATTTAAAATTAATTATGAAAAATATCCTCAAAAAATGTTTGATTTATTACATACATAATTAATTTTTTTCAGAACGTTGTATGGTCCAAGATGCGAGGCAACTTGAAGAACCCTTCTATCCTTGTCCACAATGCTATCCTCAAGACCCCAGGATCCGAGCCTATGATCATATGGGCAAGTCTATTCTCATGATGAGAGATCCTGGTCATCAAGACCGTGGCGTCTATCGCTGTACTGCTACTGCACAACATACGGATGGACGTCTGACCACTGTGTACCAGATCATTAATTTAATGTGATAATCGAGACTGGAACGTTTCAATAAGATACTCCCATTTGTGTATAAAACTCGTGATTGCATTTGTATGTTGATGATTCATAAGGTTTATGTGTAACTTTCAATTTATTTTTTGTACATTTACTCTTTTTTTAATATTTTATGTGAAGTTATTCAATTTGTGTATTACAAGTTAAATGAAGAAAAAAAAAAAAGGGGAAAAGACTTTTATTAAAGTGGTGCAATTAATAAAAGGGTCATGTTGAATGAATGTAATATAATTAAGTTTTTGGCTAATTTAATCATTAATAATTAATAAATGTCATTAATCACTAATAAATAATGAATAATGATTAATCATTAATGATTAAATCAAGCAAAAAACGCATAATATAAGTGGCTGTAAAACTGTTTAATATACTCTATAGTTGAAAATAAAGATCTGTTTCGCTTAATGCCTAATATTATCTTTTTTTTTTTTTCATGTGAAAATAAACTTTTCAATGTCCTTTTATCAGTCAATTTTTTTTTTTTTCTTATATTATATATCTTCTAATAGTGAGATTGCTGAACCAAATTTATCTAACAATTGCACGACACATAATAAAAACAAAATAAGATTTGAATATTCTTCTACTTCGTTATCTTTTGTACATTAGTGAGAAATGTCGGAGACTTTGCTGATAAGGCTGGGGTGTTGTGTGTATGGTGTGTTCTTAATGTTAAAAGATTATTAATTATTATTATTATTAAAAGAATTTAAGAATTTAATAATTTTATCTTAACAAGATAACGAAAAATAATATAATTTGAATTTCGAAATTCTAATGATTAAATCCTAACTATTGAACCAACCAAAAAAATATATATATATATATAGATTGTAAATTTAAAAATTTTTAGAAATTACAAAGAAATAAGCAGTGAGATGATTTTAACGTCTTAAATCAGAACCATTGTAAGCAGAAATATATGAGTTTCTTACATAGAATCATTGTGATAATAAAAGTTATCTAATGTGTATGCAATGAAGACAATTCGAATTTGAAATTAGTATTAGTAGTTTGAAATGAAATAAATTAGTTATTGAAAAAGGGCCTTTTTAACGATAAATGGATCAGTTCATTTGATAATCAACCTATTGGCGATGTGTTTAGTAAATTTTTAAAATATTAATAGAGTTTAGGGAAATATGTGTGAGAGTTATCAATAAATTAAGGAAATACAAATATTAATACAATACTGGCCAATGAAATGCACCGCACTAGTATTTGCATATTTGTGAGATTCTTTCAAAAATTAAGCAATTTATGACATATTTTTAAGCATAAGTAATAGAACTCCTGGCTAGAATATATTTACAAATTATAGCGATGAGTTCTGTTAGTTCTATTATTCTGAGTTACAAACTAGTATTAAATATCTGTTCTATTAAAAGTTATAAATTAAGGAACTGTAAGAATGAATTGAAATTTAGCGTAAATTATTCCGTTAGGCCATCCAACTGCTTTCGATAAAAAGGTCTGTCAAAATAATACAGTTTGTTACAGTTTGTTACAGTCTTAGAGTAACGCCATCCTTTGCTGTATTTGCAGCAAAACATCTTCTGAGGAGCATACTAGAAAAAAAGATAACTTCCACAATCACTTAAAAGATGACACAGTTACAAAAACGATAATGCAAACGTACGTTCCTATTACAAATCTATAAAAATCATCTTCTTTTCAAAAGCTTTATTTGACTGCAGTAAATTTGATGTGTCTTATTTTTAAAAATGCAAGTTTGCTGGTTTTCAGTGGCTACTTTTGAGGCTCCAAAATTTATGTTCACTTTAATTGTATATGACTTTACTGTATACTGTATTCTAAGATAATAAAAATAAATAAATAATTCATAGTTTTTAAATTTAATTATTGATTTTATTACATTATTTATAAATTTTTGCAGAATAAAAATCACGATAACAATTAAACTCAATCATTTAACTACCACATATTTGCAATTCTTTAGTTATCTATAATTTCATTTCCAACTTTTAAAAGAACTCATATTTAATACTAGTATCAAGCATTAAAACTATCAAACGTCTATAATTGCAATTATAACTACCTATTAACTGCAATTCTAACTAACAAGGAACTTTCCTATTTGTGTCCTAAATCATTTGAGAGAATTAGTCATACAAATATTTATATACGTGTTGTTTAACAACGTTTTGATAAGAATTTGTGCTGTATATGATATATAAAGTTTATTGAAAAATCGAGGAAAAAAATATTATCTGGAATAACATTTTGTTTGAATGCAGAAATTTTGTTATACTACTGTGCCCAAAAACTAAGACCAATTATTATTTCTTTCAAAAACTCTTTATTTATTCTTCCAAATTTATTTCATTGCCTTCAAAGTAATCCCTTTCGGACGCTATGCACATATGTCAACTTTCAAAGCTCGCGGCGATTCACGTTGAAACTCTTCAATCGACTCAAAACGGTGTCCCCGGAGTGGTCTTTTGAGTTTAGGGAATAGCCAGAAGTCACAAGTAAAACCCATATCGAACCATATCATACCCATATAAACCCATATCGAAAAAAACGAACATCGCCCCACAACACATATTCACAAATACGGTGGTTGTGGAGCGATATGGATTTCATATTTCGAGAAAAAGTCACAAAGAATCAATGCAGTGTGAGCTGGCGCATTCAGTGTTTTCGATACCAATCGAGATTTGACGCTTTCGAAACCCGAAATAGAATTGGCCGATCCTTTGAAATGCCAACAACATCAGAAAAGTCTCTAATAGTAAATTGGCGGTTTTCAAGCACCAAATCTTTAATTTTTGGACGTGAGCTTCGTCGGTTGAGGTGAATGGTCGACAAAGGGATCTGCGTTTTCAACGCGTTCTCTGTTTATACCACTTGTAAACATTTATTTTCGTTATAGGAATGCCCACAGAATGCCTTCTACAACATTCTATACGTTTCCGCAAACAAAATTGAATGCAAGTTCTTTGCTCAATTAATTCAGACATTTCCAAAATCGCAGGAAACAGTTTAAGCGTCTCACAAAGTCAAGCGTAACTCACATGAATGAATATGAGTATTGAATAATGAATATTTTGAAATGAAATTTCACACAAAAATCAAGGACAGTGCAAGCAACCTAAAAAGAAAAAAAAAAAGGAAATTCCATGAGCCCCGAGAATTTTAAATTGAAAAGTGTTCTTACTTGTTGAACACAGTAGTAAGTAGTAATAGAAAATTATGATTTTTTTTTTGCATATATTTTTATTTTTATTTTTATTTATTTATTATTTTTTAACTAAATGTTAAAAAATAAAAAAAAAAATTTTTAAAAATAATGAAATTTTTTTACATTTTTAAAAAATGTAAAAGAAAAAATAATAAGTTGAAACATTGCACGCATTGTTTCCATTTATTGTTTTCCATATTTTATGGAAATTCTTGATAACATGTTAAGTAACTTGAGGAAGCACGCCTGAAGACATTCCAAACACTGAATTGCATTGAAAAGGAAAGAAAACAGACGAGTGACTCATGATATGCGTGCTGCCATTTAATTTCTAAAAGAAAAAAAAAATACTAAAAATATATTTACTGTGGCAAAGCGTGCATACAATTGAATGTTATTTTTAAACAAATGGTA
This sequence comes from Caerostris extrusa, assembly GCA_021605095.1. Taxonomy (NCBI): domain Eukaryota; kingdom Metazoa; phylum Arthropoda; class Arachnida; order Araneae; family Araneidae; genus Caerostris; species Caerostris extrusa. Next base: position 59,113 of record BPLR01008023.1, on the reverse strand, counting down.
GTTTACACAAAAGATAAATTAAGGGCGAATTCTTTTGAAAAGGAATTTTTTTAAAAAAATTTATTTTGTATAAATGTTATATATTTTTCAAAAACGTGAATAATCAAGAATAATATACTGTAAAGTGCAGTAACTCTCTATATAAAATAACATAATAAATATACAATATATATTATATAAAATAAAAATACAATATAAATCTAAACATTATAATATGGATAAAAAACACGATATAAATCTAAATATTTAAAATTGGTATAAAAGTTCTTCTGGAGACAATAAAGCTTATAAATTTTAGTATAGTTTAGAAACTAAGTTTAGTTTTGAAAAGAGTGATCTTTTAGTTTTTCAAATATTGTAGGCTCGCATTCAATTCATCTTTATAACAATCCAAACGATAAATTATAACTTCTTCAGAAATGTTTTGATGTAACCAATTCTTTCAGTTTTTCAACACAAATATAAATTTTCGAAACTTAAATATTTCGATATATCCTTAAATGGATGTGCACTTTAAAATTATGTCAAGGAAAAAAAAAGCACCCTATATGTTTTTAACTAAATGGAAATTTAACTTTTATATTTTGTAAGAGACATTTTGAATCTTTTAAACATCTATGAAATATAAACTTCTATTTGTAAAACATTTCAAAAACTTCTACTTTTATCTAAAGAGTATTTTAAAATTTATATTGGTGTTTACATATTGTATCACTAGAGCAGTTTTCTTCATAAGATATATATTTAAGCCTATATATAGACAGATATACCTCACTTGATGGGACGACTGCAACTGTCAACTGCGTACTACGTACTGAGCCCAAAAAGTAAGACCAATTATTTTTTTTACAAAAACTCTTTATTTATTCTTGCAAATTGATTTATCGCCTTAAAAGTGCCCTCCGGGCACAATGCACTTATGTCAACGTTTTTTCCAATCCTCAATGCATGCTAAAAGATCATTGGCCGGGATGGCCTTCAAAGCGAGCGGCGATTCGCGTTGAATCACTTCAAGCGACTTAAAATGGTATCCCCGGAGAGGTCTTTTGAATTTAGGGAATAGCCAAGAGTCGGACAGTGTGAATACAGTGGTTGAGGAACGATATGGGTTTCATTTTTGGCGAAAAGTCACGAAGAATCAATGCAGTGTGAGCTGGCGCATTCAGTGTTTTCTGTGTCAATCGAGATTTGACGCGTTTGAGGCCCAAAATGAAATTGACCGATTCTTTTGAAATTCCAACATCCTCAGCAAGGTCTCTAATTATAAATCGACGGTTTTCATGTACCCAATCTTTAATTTTTTTGGACGTGGCTTCATCGGTTGACTTTGAGAGGTCACTTCGTCTTCAACATGTTCTCTGCTTTCTTTGAATTGTTTATACCATTTCTAATCAATTCTTTCCGATATAGGAATGCTCCCCGAATGCCTTCTGCAACATTCTGTACGTTTCCGCAAGTAAAATTTAATGCAACTTCTTTGCTCAATTAATTTTGACATTTCAAAAATCGCCGGAATCAGTTTTAGCGTCTGACAAAGCCAAGCGCGACTCAAACATTAATGAATATTTTGACGTCAAATTTCACACAGATGTCAAGTTCCATCAACCTAAAATAGAAAAAAATTGAAATTCCACAAGTTCCGGGAACTTTAAATTGAAAATTGGCTTTTTATTTTCTTAATATTGAATCATCAAAAATAAAAGACTGACTTTGAATATGGTTAATGTATACTTATATACACTCAAGAGCCAAAACATTATGACCACCTGTCAATAACGAGTTGGCCCACCTTTGGCGCGCGACACAGCTTCAACCCAACCCGCCTTGGCATGGATTAATACCACCATTTAATACCAGTTAAATACCACTTCCAGCTGATCACGTGCCTTCCACGTCATCCAGGCGAGTTCATTGCAAAATGTAGGGGTGGTCATAATGTTTTGCTCTTGAGTGTATATATATATATATATAAAAGGGTAATTTTAATAAAAGCTCTATTTTTTACGAGCTGAATATTAAGTCTTGCATTTATGTCGTTAGTCTATTTTTATTGTACTGGTTGTTCTCTCGATACTATCAAGCCGTTGGTCTTGTCTTGATTTACCACGCCTACCAGTGTATTTTTGAGTCACAACTTCAATCACAACGAGTTGAGCAACTATACAATTTGAGGACCGTGGCAATTTTTGAATGAGGACCCTTCTCCATGCAAAGTATCATCATTATTTTTTGTTTTTAAAAGTACTTTCTAAAAGTGCGTTTAGGTACAGCGTAACTATTTCTGTTACTATGGCTATCAAATGCGATATATTTTTTATTGAATTGAATCTTGATGCACATTTTTGTTTCCAAAATTTAGTAGCTTAAATTTATTTAATACACAATTAATAAATTTTACTTAATTTTGTTAGAATAAATGTCATGCCTTTCCTGTATTCATAACCTCTCTGCTCTGGCTGGGGCCGGTGGAATTTTGCCCGCCTTTCCACCCTATTCTTACACCACTGATCACAACTACAACATTAATTTACAACTTCAATATCCAATACATGGAGAACCAAGCAACAAGACTGTATCAAAAAACTTTAAACTTTTTTAGTCAAAAACTTTGTCACTTGGTCTCGATTAACTTAAAAAATAATTATAGATTCCATCTTTGTTAATGAAATTTATTATTCTTGGGGTCATTTGTAAAAAACAATATAACTGTATTAACAATATATATAGTACTTCGACAAATGAGCTCAAGATATTAAGAAAAAGGTATAGATTTTCATTAACAAACTTGATGTGTACTCAAACTCTCTTTTGTAGCCTTATTTCCTTTTACTTGTTGACAGAGATCATACGGAGCAAAAGTCAGACCTCTATCTACGGGTGCTCCATCACAACAGAGTCTGGCCCCCTCTTCCCTCTTTCCATGAGGGATACGACAACAACAGAACTCATAGTCTCGCAGAAAGGTTCCATGTAAATGTCTACACTACAAATGTCTCGTTTTGCATATGACATTCGGAAAAAGTTTTTACTAACAGAGCAGAGCTTTACAAACTAGAGGAATGCCTTTTCTCAGCCATTACACAAGATTACTGATTAAATTGCAGTGTTATTTTGCGTTTTAATGGGCTATAGTTCTTTATTCAATGGAATTTCTTGTTAAACCACAGATATAAAAATGTGTTCTTTTCTTTTTTTTTTGTAAAGATTTATTTACTTTTTAGATTTTAATTGAATTCTTTTTTGTTTCTGATTGTGTGAAAATGGAAATTTTTTTTTTTTTTATTTTATTTTGAAATTTTGCAAGAAAGTGTTTATCTATATGACGGAAATACAGAAAACCCGATAGACTCAAAATAAAATAACATTAATTATTAAACTAATATTTTTAAGAGAATTGTTTTTATATTCAAATTATTGTTTATGTTAAAAAACTGTTGGCAAGAATAAAATTGTTATAATATATTGCATAAAATTATAATCGAAAATATCTTCTGAAGATTGTAAAACATGAAGTAGAATATGATTTACTTTTTAATTAATTAGTTTTATGTTACAAATTAAAATTAAGTTGCTATTTCATTCTCAATGAAGTCAGATATTCCAACATTCTTATATTTATTTATGTAACTTACATTCTTATCAAAAATAATCATTCGTAGCTGATTACTAATAATTTAGAATTTGTTCAGTAGAAGCATTCCAATTTCATAAAATTTAAAAATAAAAAGCGATTATCTTTCTACATTCTTATTGTGAAAAATACATTTAGTTAAACATTTTAGGATATATCTTATTCTATTAATAAAAATATTATTTATTTTAAATAAAATGATTAATATTTTACATTAAATTTTAAATGTTTTCACTTTAAACGAACCATAAAATGAATAATGACGATTTATGTTGTTATACAAGTTGCACTTAATATAATGCACGTCTAAAATTCTATATTGTGCTGCCATCTATTATCATTACATAATAAAATATGTTTTTATTTATTATGAATAAAATGTTTTCCACCACTAAAAAATGATAAGATAAATATTAAACTATTTTGTGTACTTAATAAAAATTTCTTCACATATGTTTAGTAATAAGAATTAAAATAATAAAAAGAAATGTAAAATATATAAAATAATAAATATAGAATATTTTTATAATGTTCTACAACCATTAATGCAATGCACAATAATTAAGTGAAATAAAATTCAAAGCATTCATAAAATTTTTTTTTAATATAATTTATTATGTATTTTATAATATAATTTATGTATTATTTATTTCATAATATTTATTATGCAATTTGTTTACTTTGTAGATAAATATTTTTTTTCATATTTTAAATAATTTCATTATTTTAATTTTCCTAATAGCTTAAGACTACAATCATAAAATAAAATTTCTTGTCTTAATATTGATAATTTTTAACGTATGATTAACTATGTCTATATTATAGGACTTTTTAATAAATATTAGACTAGCTTTGCTTTAAATTTAAAAAAATATCATTAATATTTTTTGAAAAGAATGAAATCTGAACTTTGCTACTGAATATATATTGCAACAAATAAAATTATATAATAAATAAATAAATAAATAATTTTACATATATTTAGAATTATATTAAAAATCATGATTCCGAAAAAAATTTCTTAAAAGTCTTGTAAAAGACAATTCAGTTTCTTAGATTTTTATATCCAATGCATATTTTAATAGCTATTAATTTTTTTGTACTTTTAATAAGTGAGAGTACGTCATAGTTTGTTTAAATGATTCAGTTATGAAATGCAATATAGGATCACTTGAAATTATATGAAAATTTAGAATGTTGTCAAAAAATACCCTTATAAGAAAATCCAATTCAATTTAAACGTATTTTATTTTTTCTTTTCATTTTAAATGAAATTATTGCCTTCTTCCCAAGAAATTGAATCATTGAATTTTAAAAGATTATATTTACATATAAAGTACTGTTTTGAGGTTTATTCAGATTTATGATTCATAAAAAGGAAATCTTCAATTTATGTTTTATATGAGTGAAAATAGAAAGCTCTGTAGGCATATTTTCTGAAATATTGTGTTACAAGATATATTTTTCAGATACTGTTTATTCGTAATTTACAAGAAATAATAATAATAATAATAAATAATAAATGAATAAATAAAAGTATTTCTTTTTTTAAAAAGTAATTATTTCTAGGTTTTTAAATATTTTTACAGAACCTAAGATATTTCAGAAGAATGTAAAGCAAGTCTCAATGAGGTAATATTTAGAATAGCTCATTAAAAGTTGTTTTTATTATTTTGTGTTTATGTTATGTTATGTTATATATGTTTATTTAATATTTAAACATTTGCTTTGTAAACATTTGGGTTGTAAAACATATTTTGTTTTCATATTAATCAGTTTTGAGAAAGGTATTTTCCGTTTTTGCTCATGTAAACAAATTTTTGTTTAAATTTATACATTTTCCACTTTTCCCACTTGGTAGACAGCAACATCTAGACCAAGCCCAAGAACCCGTGGGCCTCATGGAAAGAGGGGGAAAGGGTAGGTAGCTTCTGTTGTGATGGAGCACTCGTAGGTAGAAGTCTGACTTGACTTTGTGTCGCTGAAAAAAAGAGGGCAATGCTTTCCAGGACGATTTTTTTGGGAGGGGGAACTACCCACGTTTGTGTATAGTATGGGAGAAAACCCGAAAACCTCCTACCAGATTGTCCGACTCACGAGGCAAGACGATGAACATCACAAACGCCATCGAGTTTCCTCGTTTTTGAAACCAGCGGGATTGAACCCACCAGCGGTGGACATTGCCACTAAGGCACGAATAAGGTATGCACTGTTTAAAAACATATACAGTTTTTTTCAATTTTATCATATATAGTTATTTTTATTATATATATATAAATATATCGATAAATTTTAGTCAGTTAAATAAATCGATAAGTTTTAATATTTTATAAGGATTTTGTATATCAAATCGTACAAAATCGATATAATTAATAAATAATAAAGTCAAACAATACAGTCAAATAAATATTTTCTCTAAATTTAATACAATATTTTTAATAGGTGAACCTTAAATATCCATGCATTATTTGAATAATTTTTTTGATGATTTGAGTTTAAAAGCCTTTTTAAAAAATAAAAAATGTGTAAAAGATTTGAAATATTGAAATCATAGAAATGCTATATCATATAGAATTTAATAAAAGTCAATATTGATAAAAATAGATTCATTTTACCAAAAGCAATTAAATTTGCAAAATAAAGAAAAAGTTTTATTGCAATAGAATGTGTTTTTTTATTTATTTTAATGAGGACATTCAAATTGGCGCAGCTATTTTTAGTCCTGAATTTTTTCTGAAAAGTAATCAATTCTTTATTTTATTTTCACATTATTTTTTCTATTCATATTCTTTGTTCCTCAAACCATTTCTTATCAATTAATTGAGTAATATATAATAAATGAAGTTGAAAATCGCAGCTTTTGTTCTAAGACAAAACCGAAGCCTTATTTTTACTTTATTTCACATATAATTATAATATTTCACCGAAATAAAACTAAAATAAACTTTCTTAGAATAACATTTTGGTTATAAAAAAAAAACTTTATTAAAATCGTTATATTAAATAATGTTTTTTTTTTAAAAGAAGTTTTAAAATTAACTCTACATTTTTACAGTACTTAATCGTACTTTTTGCTGAACATAAAATTATGATAAATTAAAAAACACATACTTTTACAGCAACTCTTTGAGACGTAAATGAAATCTAAAGATCGCTATACAAATAAAGCTTTTTTTTTAAAAAAAAAAAATTTAATTAATCTAGACAAGTGAGAAAATTTATTTAATATTTATGAAAAGCCTCCGATTTTTTCAGGTTAATTCCCAAACACATTTTGTTAAATTTCATGAAAATTTTGTCCTTTCTTTTAGTAAACATCTTACACGTTTGCTCTTTCCTAACTAAACATTTTTTACGCGGAATTTTATCTCTTATAAAACAAGTTAATAACACATAGCGCAAGTGTTGTTTTTAAAAATATTATAATTTTTTTCTCGCATTTTGTCTTGTCAACTTACTACATATAAGAGTTTTTAAGCAAAACAGATTTCTCTTGGCAGGTATTAAATTTCCCTAAAGAATTAGTTCTGGCACATCTGCGAAAATAAATACGCAGCGTTTATCCACGTAAAATCTCTAAATTTCCAATTTTTCTAATACCGTTTTTTTTTATCAAGCATATATCAATTTGAATGAAATATTTTTTTTTCTTAATTTAGTATTTTTGAAACGCTGTGTTACGAACGAGAACCGGGGCATTTTGATTCAGCTGGGAATTTTGTTCCCGTAGCTTATTAAAATTTTCTCTTGACTTAAAAAAAAAAAAAAAAAAAAAAAAGAGTTCCACTTTTTTTCATTTAAAATCTTTTAAGGTCAATAATAATAAGACTCAAATTCATTTTTTATACTACTGTGCCGAAAACGAAAGATTTTTATTATTTTTTTCAAAAACTACTGTGCCCAAAAAATAAGACCAATTATTTTTTTCAAAAACTCTTTATTTATTCTACCAAATTTATTTCATCGCCTTCAAAGTAATCCCCAAAACGTCACGAAGAATCTGGGTGACACAATGCACGTTTTGAGGCCCAAAATGAGAATCACAACTTTTTTTCCAATATTTAATGCATGCTAAAAAGTCATCGGCAGGGATGGCCTACAAAGCGCGCGCCGATTCACGTTGAATCTCTTCAATCGACCTAAAACGGTGTCCCCGAGTGATCTTTTGACTTTAGAGAATAGCCAGAATTCGCACGGTGGGAATACAGTGGTTGTGAAAAGATATGGGTTTCATTTTTGGCAAAATACTTACGAAGAATCAATGCAGTGTGAGCTGGCGCATTCAGAGTTTTCAGTACCAATCGAGATTTGAGTCCCAAAATGAGAAATTTTAAATTGAAAATTTATTTTATTTTTTGGACACAGTAGTATTACTTATTATTTTTTTGTTATGAAATTTGTTAAGAAGCAAATAGCATTGAGTGTTTTTAATTAGAATCAAACTGAAAATGCGTACTGAAATGCGTTCTAAAAGATTATCTAGGTGATGGACAGATAAATTATTAAGACGATATGTATTTTCGTATGGGCATGGTCTAGAGGAGATAGAAATTGACCTCCTTTTGGGTGTCCGATCCAAATTGCGATGGTACAAAATGGGTGCAGTGCAGTAAGACAACGTGGCTTCACCCTGCAAAATCCTGAGTTTAATATATCAATATCATCAAATAAAAACAGCACAAACACAGATTTATGAAATTTATCAACCTTATTTCATCTGAAGGGGAGAAGAGAAAGGCGTAAGCTATCAAATGCCATCCTGGTCGGTGTTCGTTTAATTTTGCTATGGTAAAAATGGATGCAGTGCAGCGCACATGACTATACCCCTGAAAAACCTGAGCTTTATATATCAATGCTATTATACAAAAACGGCATTTATATAGGTAATTTATCAATTGCCGTTCGGTTTAAAGAGGAAAAGAAGGAAAGTATAAGTCACTAAATGCCATTGTTTTGGGTGTTCAGTCCAAATTGTGATGGTACAAGACAGGTGCAGTCCAATAGGACTACATGGCTTCAACCTTCAAAACCTGATCTTAATATATCAATTCCATTATATAAAGACAGCATTGGTTTATGGAATATATTAACGCTATTTCTTCTGAAGAGGAGAGGAGGAAAGTGTAAATCATCAAGTGTCATCCTGTTGGGTGTTCGGTTCAAGTTGAGATAATATAATATGGATGGAATGCTGTAGGACTATGAGGCTTCACCCTGCAAAACCCTGAGAATAATATATCAAAAATAATTACATAAAAACCGCATTGATTTATTAATACCGTTTGGTTTGAAGAGGAGAGTAGTAAAGTGTAAGTCAGCAAATGCCATTCTTTTGGGTGTTCGGTCCAAATTGCGATTATACAAACTGGATGCAGTGCAGTAGGATTACGTGGCTTCATCCTGCAAAACCCTGAGTTTAATATATCAATACCATTATATAAAACAGCATCGATTTATGCAGTTTATAAATGTTGTTTGGTCTAAAAGGAAAAGAGGAAAGTGTAAGGCACCAACATCCATTTGGGTGTTCGGTTCAAATTGCGATGGTACAAAAAATGAGTGCAGTGCAGTAAAACTATGTGGCTTCACCCTGCAAAACCCTGCGCTTAGTATAGCAATGCTATTATACAAAACAACATCGATTTATGAAGTTTATCAATGTTACTTGATCTAAAGAGGAGTGGAGGAAGGTGTAAGCCAGCAAATGCCATTCTTTTGGGTGTTCGTTTCAAATTGCTTTGGTACAAAATGGGTGCCGTACAGTAGGCCCCATGACTTCACCCTGCAAAAACCTGAGCTTTATATATCAATGCCATTATATAAAAACGACATTTATATATGAAATTTATCAATCGCATTTCGACTGAAGAGGAAACGAGGAAAGTGTAAGCCATCAAATGCAATCGTGTTGGGTGTTCGGTTCAAATTGCCATGGTACAAAATGGACCAGTGCAGTTAGACTATGTGGTTTCACCCTGCAAAATCCTGGGCTTAACATATTAATATCTTTATATAAAAACAGCATTGATTTATGAAGTTTATCAACGCTATTTGGCCTGAAGAGGAGAGAAGGAAGATGTAAGCCAGGGTGGCAAATAATTACTTTACTCTGTTGATTTTTTTTCCCTGCATTAAAAATAAAGAATAGAATCTCATTAATTAATATTCGTAACAAAACAAATGTATCTTGGTAATTTATAATTTTTCTAGCAATGCTCCTGGCATGACATCTTTATGCCATGCCCTAGGGCAGGGGTGGCCAACCGAAATTGGAAACCACTTTGGAAATGCATCCTAACTCCGCGGGCCGCATATAAAATTATGTATCCCCATATTATATTTAGACCCACTATAGACATTTTTAGAGTGAAAAATTGAAACATAATGAGTTATTATTGTTTTTACTATTATTCTTATATGTAAACTCAGATAAAATATTAATGATACTAAAAGCACATTGTAAAGAAATATATAACACAACCGAAAATAAAAAAAAAATACAAATATAAATGAAATAAAAGAAAATGAAATCATTAAAAATATTTATTTTAGTAGTACGATATTTGTTTCTCTACTCTTTCACTTAGCTTTTGCAAATCGATCTCAGTTTGGGTATTTGCACATCGTAATGGGTGTTACAGGTTAGCGTCCGTTATGTTTGAGCGTGTTTTGTGTTTCGTCAATTTTATTTTCGAAAAATATAAAATAAATAAATAAATAAAAAGCGATTCGCAGGTGTAAGTTAAACCAAAAGTGCTAACAACTTTTTGTGATATACTTCCCAAATTGGATCATATGGATGTACACATAATGCATTTTAATACATTGGTTTTCACTACTTTGGCCATTATAAAACAAAATATTTTGTAAAAGTGTGATAAATCTCACAGGCCGAAAAAATGTTCAAGGCGGGTTGAGGGGTTCCAAGGTTGTCCACTCCTGGTGTAAGCCATCAAATGCCATCCTGTTGGGTGTTTGGTTCAAATTGAGATAATACAAAAATGGATACAATGTCACAGGTCCCATAGCTTTACCTTACAAAAACAATGAATTTCGTATATAAATTAGAAAGTTTAATGGCCTAGTGGCTTTGAAATTTAATGGTATAACGGATATAAAATTTTAATGGTCTAGAAGGATATAAGTTTTAATGGTCTAGTGGAAAAACAGACAGAAAAAATATTTCATGTTATAAAAAGTTTATTAAGAAAGTAAATTTAGACTGGATTTAAACCATAAAAGGAACACATTTTTGTTTTAGTTTTCTTCCTCTAATTATTTGTTTAAAAACCGGTAAGGCCGAAATTCTGCTTTTATATATTTCCAGCCTGAAGTATCGGGAATGAGCTCTTATTTATCTTTTGCATTATTCTGAGAGGGTAGATTTCTTTCATTTTATAATAGTCAAAAATATGAAACATAAAAATTAATAATTAGATACTATGCTACACAACTGTCTAAAATTAAATACATATGGAAAAAGAGATTGATGAGAAATAATATCTTGATAGATTTTTCACCAGACTAGCCATACATCGTTGAGTTTTGGATATCTTAGGATGCATGCATACATATACGATTAATCATTTTATGCATCTAAGATATCCAAAACTCAACGATGTATGGCTAGTCTGGTAGAGAAAGTATCTATCATGATGAAATATTGTTTGCTCATCCAATCTCTTTTTCCAGATATAATATTATTTACAATTTTCATTCATTCATTCAATTTTCATTTCATATCATTGAATTAGTGAAAGATAATACAGCTTATCTCAATTTTATGAAAACCATTCTTTATATTCTAAGCGCATATATATATATATATATATATATATATATATATGCACTTAGAATATAAGGGTAATTGCAATGCAGTTTTTCATAAAATTAGGGGTAAACATTTATTATCTTTCAATAGTTCAGATGATTATTTCACGAAACCTTTTTTTTTTAAGTGCTTAGCATCGGCAGGCATCATTTACTATTTACATATCCCACGAACATACAAACGACAGGTAATAAGGGAAGGAAAAATGTCTTTCGGTACTTTAGAAGTAACTAAGCGATATTTGCTTGTTGTATGGGAGAAAAGCTGAAAAATTCCACTAATTAGTCGAATTACAGATACTATTTGTTTTTTACATACGTCACAATTGCCATCGAGTATACTCGTTACTTAAAGCAGTGACTACAACAAAGCCGCCAGCAGATTCGAATCTAGTCCCCCTCCGGAATGCTAGCTGCGTATGGTGGCACTATGCCAAGAATTAGGCTCACAAAACTGTTGTCCCTCATTTTTTTTGCAAAAATTAATATGGTGATTTATAATCATAAAAACTATTAATTTTAAAAGTTTTCTTTTTAATTCAAACTTACCAATTTTTTCATCCGTCAGGAAATAAAATCTTTTAAGTTGTAACTAAATTTATTTAAAATTTCTATTCAATAAAATTAAGTTATGTAATCGTGCACTATAATGCCTTTATAAGATTATGTTTTTTAAAGTACTTTTCAAGATTATACTTTTAAGATATAAAAAGCGAATTTTTTTGTTTGAAAAATATTTTAATAAAGATTAAAATGATCCATTTTAAATAGATAATATTTATTTTATTAATATTGCTTTTATCATTTAGATAGAGTGATAGAGGATTCAATATTATATCCATACTATTTTTACCCATAAATTCTCGTTTTGCAGAATTATATTAAGCTGTAAATAATTTTGAAGTATCTGATATTAAAGGAACTGACTAAAAAAGTAAACTTAATGAGGTAATTCCACATTCTTCAGGAATTTCACACGGGTTATTCATCGTTTGTAACCTCCATAATTCCATATGTAATTTTAAGTATTTGTATGAAATTTTGAACTAACCGTTGTTGCAACTGTTTTTAAGATGGATCTTCACAGAATGCTAAAATCTCATGTCCCACTTCAACCAAACGGAAGTCTATGCTTTAAACTTACCTTTTCAATATATGAACACGAATTACATCTAACTTCTAGATACCAAACATATACATTTAAAGGTAACTCTCCAACGAATAAGAAACCTTGATTTGTTTCGAAAATTTAACATTTGGTTTAGATCAAATGAATAAAAATAATTTTTTTACCTTCCTCTTTCGAGTTATCGGCGGAAACACAAATTTAGAATGCACACTTTCAGTTGTAGTCAATGTTTAAAAATGAGGCGATGACGATAGCGATTTTGAACTTGTTTCGACATACAGACTGACAGTTATGGGGAGAATTTTGTAAGTTTTTACTGTTTGAATTTTAAGTTATCCATAAGAGGAAACTTCTGAAAACATTAACTCCGTCGTCGCTTTTTTTAAAATGCTGGGAATGGAGGGAGAGAGACGCTTACAAAACATCTCTTAATTTAGAAAGAAAGTCACACTTTCATTTTTCCTTTTTTTTGTCCAAATATGGCCCAAAGAAAACTAGTATGCTGATATTGGCATATTATATATTTGATCAGATTGATCTTATTTTTATATATTTATTTGTAAACAGTATTTACATATATTTATTTGTAAACAGTATTTACATATATTTATTTGTAAACAGTATTTACATATATTTATTTGTAAACAGTATTTACATATATTTATTTGTAAACAGTATTTACATATATTTATTTGTAAACAGTATTTACATATATTTATTTGTAAACAGTATTTACATATATTTATTTGTAAAAACAGTATTTACATATATTTATTTGTAAACAGTATTTACATATATTTATTTGTAAACAATATTTACATATATTTATTTGTAAACAGTATTTACATATATTTATTTGTAAACAGTATTTACATATATTTATTTGTAAACAGTATTTACATATATTTATTTGTAAACAGTATTTACATATATTTATTTGTAAACAGTATTGACATATATTTATTTGTAAACAGTATTTACATATATTTATTTGTAAACAGTATTGACATATATTTATTTGTAAACAGTATTTACATATATTTATTTGTGAACAGTATTTACATATATTTATTCGTAAACAGTATTTACATATATTTATTTGTAAACAGTATTTACATATATTTATTTGTAAACAGTATTTACATATATTTATTTGTAAACAGTATTGACATATATTTATTTATAAACAATGTATAACACCCTCAAATTTCACAGCATCTAAAACCAACATACTCATCCTTCTCATATCAATCACTTTATCAATTAAAGTTAAACAAAAATGTATACATTTGATAAAAATATTGACTTGAATAAATTTCAAGCTAAAAGACATCTGGTATTTTGAATCATTTATTAAGAAGTTAACTAACAATTATGTAACCAATGAAAATTTAAAAAAAAAAAATTACCTATTTATTATAAAATTTAAATTAAATTACCTATTACTTTGAAGTACATTGTGTTTTTCTTAACTGATTTATAGTATTTACATACAGAATTTCATATGCTGACAGATTCAAACAAGAATATATTTATCTTGTGTATTCGTCTGCTATAATTTGATATTTATAAACAATGCATATAATTGTTCAAATTGATCAGTATTTCACATTATATAAGCAAAACAAATCTTTTAACATACATATGCATAACAACGTTATTTTGTATTTCCTTAAAAGTGTTAATTAACCGTTAATTAAGTGTTAACTAAGAGTTAAGTAATTTAATAAAGAATTAATTAATTTAATAAAGAATATAATAATTTAATCAAGAATATATTATTTAATATAAGAAAATTGCTTTTTTATTTAATAAGATTTACTATTTAATCAATTTTAAACCCTTTCCGATTGTTTTTTTTAATTACTAAAATTAAATCACAGTATTTTAAAGAATTACTAACACCCCTGAGGCTCATCGCTAAACAAGGTTAGAAATTTCTACGGAATATTCTTAAAGACTGTTTCTCGCTTAAGGTTTCTTTTTAAAAATTATAATTATCTTCTTTTTATTCTATTATCTAAAAAGCAGTGATCCCCTTTTTAGACTGCAGTCTCAGCTTTGAGATGTGAATATCTGCAGTCAATAAAGAAGAGATTTCTCTCGGCAAATTGTTCTCTTCCAGCCAATAAGGCAAATTCCCTTGATTGACACTGTAATGGATTAACTCAGATCCCGTGTCACTGGCAAAGGATTCAAGAGGGCAGCCTTAGACCCTTTTCTCCTTCACTAAAGTTTGAAGGATTAATTGGTTTTCGAGGAAAGATTTTTATGAACATGCTTCTACAAGATTTTATAAAGGAAAAAAAGAATAAGTATGTAACGATTTAAGAAAAGGGTAATTTTGCTGAGGTTTAAAAAAAATTTTATAATAGTTGAATGAATTAAAGAATAATGGAATGTGATCGCCATGGTTTCCTAATGGAGAAATTCGAATTGAAGGTTCAATTAGTTAAGTTATTTAAGAATTTCTCAATCAGGGTTATTCAAACTTCATAAGTTTCACTTAAGCGTTGTTTACTGTTTGTAATCTCTTTAATTCCATATGTAATTTTAACTATTTGTATGAAATTTTGAACTAAACGTATTCGTTGCAATTGTTTTGAAGATGAGTTTTCATAGAGAGTCCGTCCCACGTCACGTCAACCAATCGGAAATCTACGCTTTTAAATTCACATTTTCAATATAGAAGTCGAATTACATCTAATTTCTAGATGCCAGATATTGCATCTTCAATGAATAAGAAATCTGGATTTGTTGGGCGAATCCAAATTCCTTATTCCTTATTTAACTTTTAGGCTTTAACGTTAACGTTTTTTAGGCCAATTGATTGGAAATAACGAATTCTTTACCCTTCTTTTTCGAGTTATCGGTGGAAACACAAATTTAGAGTGCAGTGTTTTGGTTGTAGTCATTGATTAAAGAATAAGGTAATGGCGATAGCGAATATGAATTTATTACTTTCGACATTCAGACTGAGATTTATGTTCAGAAGTTTTTTACCGTTTGAATTTAAAGTTATCCAGAAGAAGCTTCTTGAAAAACATTAATTTCGTCAATCGTGAAAGAAGCTAAAAAAAGCTTACAAAAACAGCTCGGTGATTTAGAAATGAAAGTCAAACTTTCACTTTCCCTTTTTTGTAACGAAATATGGCCCAAAGAAAAACAGTACAGTTTATATCTTTGATTAGCTAACGGATTGATCTTAATTTATATATGTATTTATAAACAATGCATGTAATTGATCAAAGTTATCAGTATCTAAAGCAATATTCGTTATTCTTCTCATATCAATCATTTCTTTATTAATTAAAATAACAAAATGTGCACATTTGATAAAAAAAAATATTGACTTAAACAAATTTGAAGCTAAAATTGACATAAGACATCTGATATTTTTAATCATTAATCAATAAGTTAACTAACAATCACGTAACCAATTAAAATTTAAAAAAAAGAACATCTATCTACTATGAAAATTTAAATTAAATTACTTATTCCTTTGACGTGTGTTTTTAATTAGATTTATACTGATTTACAGAAATTCACATGCAAAGAGATTCAGACAAAAGTATTTTTGTTTTATGTATTATTCTGTTGTATTTATAAAAATGCATATAATTGTTCAAATAATCTATATCTCAGATTATATAATAGTAAAACATGCCTTTTAACATTTATTAATTAACAAAAAAAATTATTTTGTGTTTTTTATTTGTATTTACCTTATTCAAAAAAAATTATTTTGTTGTAAGCTAAGTGTCAAGTAATTTAATAAAAAATTAATTAATTTAATATGAGAAAAGACATACCATCTTTTTTATTTGATAAGATTTAATTCAATCACTTTTTAAAGCCTTTCAATTGTTAATTTAATAGTAAAATTAAATCCCACAGTTTTAAAGAATTACTGATCCCGAGGCTCAAAAACAAGGTTAGAAATTTCTACGAAATCCATCTTAAAGACGGTTTCTCACTTAAGGTTTTTTTTTAAATTATAATTATCTTCTTCAATTATTTAAAGAACAGCGATCCCCTTTTCAGACTGCAGTCTCAGCTTTGTAATGTAATATCTGCAGTCAATAAAGAAAAAAGCCTCCGGCAAATTCTTCCTTTCCAGCTAATAAGACAAATTCCCTTGATTGACACTGTAATGGATTAACTCAGATCCCGTGTCACTGGCAAAGGATTAAAGATGGAGCTTTAGACCCCTTTTTTCTCCTTAATTAAAGTTTGAAGGTTTAATTGGTAATCGGAGGAGATTTTTATGAACATGCTTCAAGCTAGATTTTATAAAGGGAAAAAAAGAATAAGTATGTAAAAAGATTTAAGAAAAGGGTAATTTTGGTTCAGGTTTAAAAATATATTCATAATAGTTGAATGAATTAAAGAATAATGGAATGTGATCGCTACAGTTTCTAATGAAGAAATTCTGAGTTCGAGACTCATTTGTTAGTTATTTAAGAATAGATTCCTCAACCAGGGTTATTCAAACGTTATAAGTTTCACATGGGTTGTTTACTATTTGTAACATCTGTAATTCCATATGTAATTTTAACTATCTGTATGAAATTTTGAACTAAACAAGTTTGTTGTAACCGTTTTGGAGATCCCGTTTTCACAGAACTCTAAAATTTCACTCCCACATGAACCAACTAGAAATCTATGCTTTTAAATTCATTTTCAAAATAGAGCTCAAATTACATCTAATTTCTAGATAAGATATCTGCATCTGCAACGAATACGGAATCTGGATTTTTGCGATAGTAAAAATATTAATTTGATCAAAACTTTGGTTTAGGTTAAATGGTTGAAATAACTGTTCTTTACCCTCCTCTTCCGAGTTGCGGTGGAAACACAAGATTTGAGTGCAGTCTTTTCAGTTGTAGTCACTGTTTAAAAATTGAGGCAATGACGATAGCGAATATGAATTTGTTTCGACATACAGATTGACAGTTATGTGAGAATTCTGCAAATTATCAATAAAAGGAGGCCGCTCGAAAAGTATTAATTCCGTCAATTTTTTAAACAATCGTGAACGAAGCAAAAAAACACACGAAAAAAAAAAAAAATTCGATTTATACATAGAATATATATTACATTTATAAATTAGATTAGAAAGTCAAACTTTCAGAAAAATTAGAAAGTCAAACTTTCAATTTCTCTTTTTTTTCTAATCAAATATGACCTAAAAGATAATACAGATTATATTTTTGATTATCTACCGAATTGATCTTATTTTTATACATGTATTTATAAACAATGCATGTAACTGATCAAATTTATCAGTATTTAAAAGGAATATACCCATCCTTCTCTTATTATCAATCACTTTATAAATTAAAATTAAACAAAATGTATACGTTTGATAAAAAAAATATTGAATTAAATAAATCTGAAGCTAAAAGACATCTGATATTTTAATCATTAATTAATTATATTACCAATCAAAATTAAAAAAAAATAATTACCTATTTATTATGAAAATTTAAATTAAATTACCTATTACTTTGACGTACATTTTTTTTTTTTTTTAAGTGGATTTATACTATTTACGTAGAATTTCATATGCAAAAGATTCAGACAAAAGCACTTTTATCTTGTGTGTTCTTCTGATATGATGTATTTATAAACAATGCATATAATTATTCAAATTTTATCAGTTCAAATTATATCATAGTAAAAAAAACATGTCTTTTAATATATATTAATTAACAAAAAAAACTCTATTTTGTGTTTTTTTATTTGAATTTAAATAAAAAATTGTTTTGTTTAAACTAAATGTTAAGTAATTTAATAAAGAATTAAATAATTTAATATAGAAAAATTAATTAATATAGAATATATTATTTAATATGATAAAACTGCTTTTTATTTAATAAGATTTACTATTCAATCACCTTTTAAACCCTTTTCAATTGTTAATTTAATACTAAAATTAAATCACACTGTTTTAAAGAATTACTAACACCCCCGAGGCTCATCACTAAACAAGGTTAGAAATTTCTACGAAATCCTTTTAAAGACTGTTTCTCATTTAAGGTTTCTTTTTTAAAATTATAATTATCTTCTTTATTCTATTATCTAAAGAACAGCGATCCCCTTTTAGACTGCAGTCTCAGCTTTGTGATGTGAATATCTGCAGTCAATAAAGAAGAGATTTCTCTCGGCAAATTTTTCTCTTCCAGCTAATAAGGCAAATTCCCTTGATTGACACTGTAATGGATTAACTCAGATCCCGTGTCACTGGCAAAGGACTCAAGATGGAGCTTTAGACCCCTTTTCTCCTTAATTAAAGTTTGAAGGATTAATTGGTTTTGGGAGGAAAAGATTTTTATGAACATGCTTCTAAGCAAGATTTTATAAAGGAAAAAGAATAAGTATGTAACGATTTAAGAAAAGGGTAATTTTGGCTGAGGTTTAAAAATAAATTTATAATAGTTGAATGAATTAAAATATAATGGAATGTGTTCGTCACATTTTCTAAAGAAGCAATTCTGAGTTCATTGCTCATTTGTTAGTTATTTAAGAATAGATTCCTCAACTCGGTCTTATTTAAATATAAGTATTAGCTACGTCGTTGTCACCAGGCTGCATACATGTCTTACAAAATTTCGAAAAGCTTACTACTATCTTGCATTTAAAAAATCTTCCAAAATGGGGATTGGTTTGGTTTGTCACTCTACAGTCCTCTTGTGCACAAGAGGGGTAAATAGAACGGGACCTAGAGTTTAAAGTGGATCCCGAACCACTACAAACATTCAGGGCACCACCGGGACTCGAACGTAAAACCTGTAGTACCGAGCGCCAGAGCTCTAGCCACTGGGCCATGACAAAGGGTATCGAGCCTCCTCGTTTTTGAAACACAAAGTCTACAACAAAGCCATTGCCATTGAACCACGTATGAGTCATGCACTACTTAAAAAACATACATAGTTTTTTTATCAATAATATATAAATATGATAAATTTTAATATTTCATTACGATTTTGTATATCAAATCATACAAAGTCATCCAAAATCAAACTATACAACCAAATAATTATTATCTCTAAATTCAATAAATATTTTTAATACCTGATCATTAAATATACAGGTATTATTTGAGTAGTGTTTATGTTTTGTGTTTAAAAACATTTAAAAAATAAAAATGTGCAAAAAATGAATTGGAATATTGAAATCATAGAAATGCTATATTAAAAAGAATTTAATGAAATGCTAATATTGGAAAAAATGATTCATTTTACCAAAAGCAATTAAACTTGGAAAATAAAGGAATAGTGTTATTTGTAATAGAATGTTTTTTTATTTTATTTTAATGATGACATTCAAATTGGCACAGCTATTTTTAGTTTTGAAGTTTTTCTGAAAAGCAATCAATTCTTTATTTTATTTCCACATTATCTTTTCTGTTCATAATCTTTGTTCCTTAAATTATTTTATATGAAGTGATCGTGTAATATGTAATACTACTGTGTCCAAAAAGTAAGACCCATTTTCAAGTTAAAATTCCCAGGGCTTATGGAATTTCATTTTTTTCTTTTTTAGGTTGCTGGCACTGTCCTTGACATCTGTGCGAAATTTGACGCGAAAATATTCATAAGTGTTTGAGTTACGTTTGACTATGTGAGACGCTAAAAACTGATTCCGGCGATTTTGGAAATGTCTGAATTCATTGTGCAAAGAACTTGCTTTCAATTTTGTTTGCAGTATAGAATGTTGCAAAAGGCAGTCGGTAAGCATTCCTATATCGAGAAGAAAGTTTTAGAAGTGGTAAAAGGCAGAGAACGTTGAAGACGTAGAGAGCTCTGGCCGACCATCAACCACAACCGACGAAGCTCAAATCCAAAAAAATAAGGTTTGGTGCTTGCAAACTGTCGATTTACATTTGCTGATCATGTCGAATTTTAAAAGGATCTGTCAATTCCATTTTGGGCCTTAAACGCGTCAAATCTCCGTTGGTACCGAAAACACTGAATACGCCAGCTCACACTGCATTGATTCTTCGTGACTTTTTCGGCAAACATGAAACCCATATCGTCCCACAACCACCGTATTTACACCGTGCGACTTCTGGATATTCCATAAACTCAAAAGACTACTCCGGGAACATCTTTTTTGAGTCGATTAAAGTGATTCAACGTGAATCTCCGCGCTCTTTGAAGTCCATCCCTGCCGACGACTTTTTAGCCTCCACTGAGGGTTTTCAAAAAAAGTTGGCAAAAGTGCATTGTGTCGGGAGTGTATTACTTTGAAGGTGATGAAATAAATTTGGAAGAATAAATAGAGTTTTGAAAGAAAAATATTTGGTTTTTACTTTTTGGGCACAGTAGTAAAGGAAGTTGAAAATGAACGGTTTTGTTCTCAGGCAAACCCAACCAATTTTTATTTTCCTTTGCATAGAATTATAATGTGTCTCTGAAATAAAACTAAACTAAATATATTTTAGAATAAAATTTAGGTAATAAATAAATACGTTATTCAAACAGTTATTTTAAACAAGGTTTTTAAAAGTTTTAAAATTAACTCTACAGTTTTATAGCACTTAATCGTATTTTTTTATTAAACATAAAATTATGATAAATTTAAAAACAACTGCTTTCACAGCAAATCTTTGAGATGTAAAAGAAATCTGAAGATCGCTATACAAATAAAAGCTTTTTTCTTTTAAAAAATAAATTTTAAAATTAATCTAGACAAGTGAGAAAAATTTATTTAATATTTATGAAAAGCCTCTGATTTTTTCAGGTCAATTCCCCAAACACATTTTTGTTAATTTTCATGAAAATTTTGTCCTTTCTTTTAGTAAACATCTTACACGTTTGCTCTTTCCTAACTAAACATTTTTTTTACGTGGAATTTTATCTCTTATAAAACAAGTTAATAAACATAGCGCAGGTGTTGTTTTTAAAAATATTATAATTTTTTTCTCGCATTTTGTCTTGTCAACTTACTACATATAGAGTTTTTAAGCAAGGAACAGATTTCTCTTGGCAGGTATTAAATTTCCCTAAAGATTAATTCTGGCACATCTGCGAAAATAAATACGCAGCGTTTATCCACGTAGTTTAAATCTCTAAATTTCCAATTTTCTAATACCGTTTTTTTTTTATCAAGCATACATAAATTTGAATGAAATAATATTTTTTTCTTAATGTAGTATTTTTGAAACGGTGCTTTACGAACGAGAACCGGGGCATTTTGATTCAGCTGGGAATTTTGTTCCCGTAGCTTATTAAAATTTTCTCTTGGCTTAAAAAAAAAAAAAAAAAAAAAGAGTTTCACTTTTTTTTTTTTCATTCATTTGAAATCTTTTTAAGGTCAACAATAATAAGACTCAAGTTCTTTAGAAATTTTTATACTACTGTGCCCAAAACGTAAGATAATTTTTTTTTTCAAAACGCTTTATTCATTCTTTCAAATTTATTTCCCTGCCTTCAAAGTAATCCCCTCTGGACACAATGCACTTATGCCAACTTTTATTAAAATCTTCAATGCATGCTAAAGTCATTGGCAGGGATGGCCTTCATATCGCCATAACTTTAAAACGTTCCACAATATTTTTAATAACCAATATTATTTCTTAATGTGTATAATATATTTCATTGTACAGTTGGTACATTTTTAAATAATTAAAACTTATTATTAGTAATTAATATTTAAATTAGAATTATTATTATAAAAGTATTATTATTTAATATTTAAATCAGAATTACTCTTTATAATTTACATTATTCATAAAATCAAGCTTCACGAAAATATTCCATAAATTTAAAATATTATAACTATTGTTATTATTTGTAAAATATAACTATCATTAGTTCTAAATTTAAAATTCGAAATTAACTAAGTGGTTAAATTCTAGAATAATTCATCTAAACATTAAATAAATTAATTTTTAATTTCTAAATTATTCTCGCAGATTTCAATTTCACTTTTTAGCACTAGCTTAGTTGACTTTCATTAAACTTTTTGCGCTAGCATATATGGGCTCACTGCAGGTGGTAGGTTCGGTTTTGCCACGTACTTAAATGGTGAAAAACTCGAAATTACTGCTAACCCAATATAATATAATGATCAAATGAAATTATTATGAAAGTAAAAATACTACTGCACCCAAAAAGTAAGACCAGTTATTTTTTTCAAAAACTTTATTTATTTTTCCAAATTTATTTCATCGCCTTCAAAGTGCACACAATGCACTCATGCCAACGTTTTCCCAATCCTCAATCCATGCTAAAAATCATCGGCAAGGATAGCGCTCGCGGCGATTCACGTTGAATCTCTTCAGTCGACTCGAAACGGTGTCCCCGGTGTGGTCTTTTGAATTTAGGGAATAGCCAGAAGTCGCACGATGTGAATACGGTGGTTTTGGAACGATATGGGTTTTCCTTTTTTTTGAGTTTTTTTCATTCGAAGAATCAATGCAGTGTGAGTTGGCGCATTCAGTGTTTTCGATACCAATCGAGATTTGACGCATTTGAGGCCCAAAATGGAATTGATCGATCTTTTTTTTGAGATTCCAACATCAGCAGCAAGGTCTCAATTGTAAATCGACGGTTTGCAAGCACCAAATCTTTAATATTTTTGGACGTAATCTTCGTCGGTTGATGTGGACGGTCGACTAGGCAGCTCTTCGTCTTCAACGCGTTCTCTGCCTTCTTTGAACTCTTTATATCACTTTTAAACATTTCGTTCCGTTATAGGAATGCTAACTGAATGCCTTCTGTAACATTCTATATGTTTCCACAAAGAAAATTTATTGCAAGTTCTTTGCTGAATTAAAAATGAGGAACTTTAAAATGAAAATTGGTTTTACTTTTTGGACACAACAATGTTACTTATTTTTTTTTTCTGTTAAGAAATTTGTTAAGAGGCAAATGGCATTGGCGTTTTTAATTAGAATCAAACTGAAGCTCGAAATACGTTCTAAAAGACTTTGTATCTAGGTGACGGGCTGATAAATTCTTAAGCCGATATGTCTTTTGTATGGATTACAGGAGATACCAATTGATCACCTTTTGGGTGTTCGTTCCAAATTGCAGTGGTACAAAATACGTGCAGTGCAGTAGGACCTCATTACTCCACCCTGCAAAACCCTGAACTTGCCATTATATGAAAAGGCATTGATATACAAAATATATCAATGCCGTTTGGTTTATAGAGGAAATGAAGGTAAGTATAAGTTACCGAATGAAAATCTTCTGGGTGTTCGGTCCGATTTGCGATGGCACAAAATGAATGCAGTGCAGTAGAACTGCGTAGCTTCACCCTGCAAAACGAAGAGCTAAATATATCCCTACCATTATATAAAAACAGCATGGATTTATGAAGTTAATCAATGCCATCTGGCCTGAAAAGGAGAGGAGGAAGTTGTCAAAGCCATAAAATGCAATGTTATTGGGCGTTCGGTTGAAATTGCTATGCTAGAAAATGGATGCAGTGCAGTAGGACTACGTAGCTTCACACTGCAAATGCAAAATCCTGAGCTTAATATATCAAAACCATTATATAGAAACAACATTGATTTATCAATACCGTTTGGTTTGAAGAGGAGAGGTGTTAGTCACCATTTGGTCACCATTTTGACCATCTTATTTTGTGCTCAGTCCAAATTGCGATGGTACAAAATGGGTGTAGTGCAAGAGGGCCTCCCTTACTTCACCCTGCAAAACCTGAGCTTTATATATCAATATGATTATATAAAAACGGCATTTTTATACAAAATTTATAAATGCCGTTCGGTTTGAAGAGGAAAAGAAAGAAAGTATAAGTCAATTAATACCATTCTTTTGGGTATTCGGTCCAAATTGAGATGGTACAAAATGGGATTTGCGATGATACCAAATGGGTGCAGTGCAGTTGGATTGTGCCTCACCCTGCAAATTTCTGAGCGATATGTCAGTACCATTATATAAAAGCAGCATTGATTTATGAAATTTATCAACACTATTTCGTCTGACCAGGAGAGGAGAAAGGTGTAAGCCATCAAATGTCATCCTGTTGAGTGTTCGGTTAAAATTGCTATGGTACAAAATAGGTGCAGTGCAGTAGGTTCCATGATTTCCCCCTGCAAAAACCTGAACTTTATATATCAATGCCATTATATAAAAACGGCATTGATTTATGAAGTTTTGGCAGGAAGAGGAGAGGAGGAAGGTGTAAGCCAGGGATGGCCAACACAAATGATTTTGCAAGCCAATTTTAGAAATACATCATAACTCCACGGGCCTCATATAAAATTATATATCCCCATATTAGATTTAGATGCACTATAGACATTTTTAGTGAAAAATTGAAGCATAGTGAATTATTATTTTTTGTGTTTACTATTATTCTTATATTTAGACAGATAAGATAATATAATAATAATGATACTAAACGGACATTGTAAAGAAATATATAATACTAAAAATGCAAATAAAAAATGTATAAATGTAAACGAACTTAAAAAAATTAAATCATTAAAAAATATTTATTTTTAGTAGTACGATATTTGTTTCTCCACTCTTTCACTTAGCTTTTGGAAATAGATCTCAATTTGGAGTATTTGCACATCGTAATGGGTGTTGAGTCCGTTATGTTTGAACGTGTCTAGTGTTTGGTCAATTTCATTTTCGAAAAAATAGAAAAAAAAAAAAAGTGATTCGCTGGTGTAAGTTGAACCAAAAGCGCTAACAACGTTTTGTGCTATACTTCTCAAAATGGATCACGTGAAAGCACAAAAAATCTATTTTTAGCACATTGGTTTTCACTACTTCGGCCATTATAAAATAAATATATTTTGTAAAAGTGTGATAAATCTCACGGGTCGGAAAAATGTTCAAGGCGGGCCGCGGACTGCCCACCCTGTTGTAAGCCCTCAAATGCCATCCTGTTGGGTGTTTGGTTCAAATTGAGATAATACAAAATGGACGCAGTGTCGTAGGTCCCATAACTTTACCTTGCAAAAAACAATGAATTTCGTATATAAATTAGAAAATTTAATGGCCTAGTGGCTATGAAATTTAATGGTATAATGGATATAAAATTTAATGTTGTAGCGGATATAAATTTTAATGGTCTAGTGGAAAACAGACAGAAATATTTCATGTTGCAAACTTTATTAAGAAAATAAAATTTAGACTGATTTAAACTATAAAATGAACACGTTTTGTTTTAGTTTTCTTCCCCTATTTATTTAATTGAAAATCGGTAAGGGAAAAAATTCTTCTTCCACATATTTGCGCCTGAAATGTCAGGAATGAGCTGGTGTTTATTTATTATTATTATTTTTTTTTGCATTATTCTGGGAGCTTGATTTTCCCCACAAGTCAGTCCCATTATCGATGAGAAACGTTTTTGACACATATTGTTGCAATTGCCATCGAGTTTTCCCTTTCCTCAAATCAGTGACAATGCCCAGTGGCAGATCTAGGCCCTCCTGCATTCCCTGTGCTGACAGTGTCACTATACCACGAGTCGTGCTCACAAAACAGCTGCCCCCTTTTTTTTTTTACAAAAATTAATATGGTGATTAATAACTAAAAACTATTAATTTGAAGAGATTTCTTTTTAATTCCAAATTACCAATCTACTCATTTAGGAACTAAAATCTTTAAGTTGTAACTAAATTTATTTAAAATTCTCTATTCAATGAAATTAAGTTATGTAACCGTGCACTATAATGCCTTTATAGTTTTCAGTTTTTAAAGTGCTTTTCTTCAATATACATTTAAGATGTATACAGCAGATTTATTTATTTTTTTATATTTAAATATTTTATTATAGATTAAAAAAACGATGAATTTTAAATAGGTAATATTTTTTTATTAATATTGCTTCATCACTTAGATTGAATGAGAGAGTGTTTAAGGTTATACCCACAAAATTTTTCCTCCCAACTTGTTTTGTAGAATTATATTAAGCTGTAAATGACTTTTGAATAACTGATATTAAAGGGCCTGACCAAAAGTATACTTAATGAGGTAATTCCATATTCTTCAGAAGTTTCACATGGGTTGTTCACCGTTTGTAACTTCTTTATTTACATATGTAAGTTTAACTATTTGTATGAAATTTTGAACTAAACGTGTTTGTTGCAACAGTTTTGAAGATGGGTTTTCACAAAACTTTATAATCTCACGTCCCACGTCAACCAATCGGAAATCTACGCTTTTAAATTCACATTTCCAATAGAAGACTCGAATTACATTTAATTTCTAGATAACAGATATCTGCATCTTCAACGAATAAGGAATCTGGATTTGTTTTGCGATAGTCGAAATTTAACGTTAAGCTTTAATGTTAATTTAACGCTAACGTTTTTAGGTCAAATGAATGGAAATAACTTCTGTTCTTTATCCTTCTCTTTCGAGTTATCGGTGGAAGCACAAAATTAAAGTGCAGACTTTTAGTTGTAGTCATTGTTTAAAAAATGAGGCAATGACAATAGCGAATATGAATTTGTTTCGACTGTTAGGCTAGCAGTTATGTGAGAACTATTTTATCGTTTGAATTCTGAAAGTTATTCGTAAAAGAGGCTTCTTGAAAAGCTTTAACTCCTTCACTTTGGCCTTTGGTACCACAGGCTTCAGCTTCTTATTATGGCGGTGGAATGGATGTTTGTTTGGTTCGGAATCCACGTTAAACGGATCCCGGTCTAAAAAAGTGTGCAAAACATGACCTTATAGTGACAACCAAACCAAACCGTCCCCTTTTATTAAACGGTCGAGAAAGAAGAGAGGAAAAAGACGTTTACAAAAAATTAGTTGATTTAGAAAGAAATTCAAACTTTCATTGTCCCTTCTTTTGTAACCAAATATGGCCCAAAGAAAAATAGTACACTTTATATCTTTGATTATCTACCGGATTGATCTTATTTTTATATATGTGTTTATAAACAACGCATATAATTGATCAAATTTATTAATATCTAAAAACAATATGCCTATTCCTTCTCATGTTATCAATCCCTTTATCAATCAAAATTCAACAAAATGTATACATTTGATAAAACAATATTGACTTAAATAAATCTGAAGCTAAAATACATGATATATTTTAATTATATTTTGAAGTTAATTAACAATCATTTAATCAATGAAATTAAAAGAAAAACCTATTTAGACATATCTAGAGTTTTTTAACTGGATTTATACTGTTTTACATAGAATTTCATATGCAAAGAGATTCAGGCAAAGGCATTATTGTCTTATGTATTCTTCTGCTATATTGCATTCTACAAACAATGTATATAATTGTTCAAATTTATCAATATTTCATATTATATCATAGTAAGCAAAACATGCCTTTTAATATATATTAATTACCAATGAACCTCATTTTGTATTTTTTATTTGTATTTACTTAAAAAAATTGTTTCGTTGTAAACTAAGAATTAATTAATTAAATCCAGAATATATTATTTAATATGGGGAAACTGCCTTTTCTTTTAATAAGATTTACTACTCAATC
This sequence comes from Caerostris extrusa, assembly GCA_021605095.1. Lineage (NCBI taxonomy): Eukaryota > Metazoa > Arthropoda > Arachnida > Araneae > Araneidae > Caerostris > Caerostris extrusa. The sequence continues at coordinate 31,067 of BPLR01008023.1, read as the reverse complement.
ACTTTTAAACCCTTTTCAATTGTTAATTTAAGGCTAAAATTAAATCACACAATTTTAAAGAATTACTAACCCCCGAGGCTCATCACTAAACAAGGTTAGAAATTTCTACGAAATCCTCTTAAAGACTGTTTCTCACTTAAGGTTTTTTTTTTTAAAATTATAATTATCTTCTTTATTCTATTATCCGAAGAACAGCGATCCCCTTTAGACTGCAGTCTCAGCTTTGCGATGCGAATATCTGCAGTCAATAAAGAAGAGATTTCTCTCGGCAAATTGTTCTCTTCCAGCTAATAAGGCAAATTCCCTTGATTGACACTGTAATGGATTAACTCAGATCCCGTGTCACTGGCAAAGGACTCAAGATGGAGCTTTAGACCCCTTTTCCTCCTTCATTAAAGTTTGAAGGATTAATTGGTTTTGGGAGGAAAGATTTTTATGAACAAGCTTCTAAGCAAGATTTTATAAAAGAAAAAAGAATAAGTACGTAACGATTTAAGAAAAGGGTCATTTTTGTTGAGGCCTTTAAAATAAATTTATAATAGTTGAATGAATTAAAGAATAAAGGAATGTGATCATTATAGTTTCTAATAAAGGAATTGTGAGTGCAAGGCTCATTTGTTAGTTATTTCAGAATAGATTCCTCAACGAGCGTTATTCAAATGTAATAAGTTTTACATGGGTTGTTTACTGTTTGTAACTTCCTTAATTCCATATGTAAATTTAACTATTTGTATGAAAATTTGAATTATATTTGTTTGTTACAACAGTTTTTACAGAAAGATAAAATCTCACGTCCACGTCAATAAATCGGAAATCTATGCTTCTAAACCCATATTTCCAATATATGAATTCAAATTGCATATAACTTCTAGATAACAAATATCTGCATCTAATGGTAATGCTTCAACATATAAGAAATCTGAAATTAATTTGCGATAGTATGAAAATAACGATTATTTACCGTCCACTTTCGAGTTATTGGTGGAAATACGAATTTAAAGAGTAGAATTTATAGTTATAGTCACTGCTTTAAAAAAAAGTGAGGCAATGGCCATGAAAGCGATTATGAATTAGCTACAACGGTCAGACTAACAGTTATGTGAGAATTTTGCAAGATTTTTACCATTTGAATTCTGAAAGTTATCCATAAAAGGTTTCTTGAAAATTATTAACTTCGCCCTTTTATTTTAAATAGTTGTGAGAGAAGGCGGATAAAGATGCTTACAAAAAAAGCTCGGTAATTTAGAGCGACTTTCCTTTTCCATTTTTTGTCCAAATATTTACCAAAAAAAAATAGTATATTGGTTTTGACAAATAACAACTTTGATTATCTTCAGTATTGATCTTTTTTATATATACGTATTTATAAATAATGCATAAAATTAATCAAATTTATCAGTATCTAAGAGCAATATACTCATATTGTTTTCATATTATCAATCATTTTATTAATTAAAATTCAATAAAATGTATACATTTGATGAAAAAAATTGATTTAAATGAATCTGAAGTTAAAAGACATCTGATAGTTTTAATCATCATTAAATTGTAAGTTAACTAACAACCATGTATCGAATGAAAATTTAAAAAAAAAAATTACCTATTTATTATGAAAATTTAAATTAAATTACCTATTTATTATGAAAATTTAAATTAAATTACCTATTACTTTGGCGTACACTGTGTTTTTTTAATTGGATGTATGCTATTTTACATAATATTTCATATGTAAAGCATTTTTGCCTTATGTATATTTCTGTTATGATGGATTTATAAACAATGCGTATAATTATTCAAATTTATTAATTCAGATTATATCATAGTAAACAATACATGTCTTTTAATATATACTTATTATAAAAAAAACAATATTTTGTGTTTTTTATTTGTATTTCCTTAAAAGAATTGTTTTATTGTAAACTGAGTATTAAATAAATTAATAAAGAATGAATTAATTTAATCTAGAATATATTTTTTAATATGAGAAAACTGCCTTTTTATTTAATAAAATTTACTATTCAATCACTTTTAAACCCTTTTCAATTGTTAATTTAATTGCTAAAATTAAATCACACAGTTTTAAAGAATTACTAACACCCCGAGGCTCATCACTAAACAAGGGTAGAAATTTCTACGAAATCCTCTTAAAGACTGTTTCTCACTTAAGGTTTCTTTTTTTAAATTATAATTATCTTCTTTATTCTATTATCTGAAGAACATCGATCCCCTTTTAGACTGCAGTCTCAGCTTTGTGATGTGAATATCTACAGTCAATAAAGAAGAGATTTCTCTCTGCAAATTGTCCTCTTCCAGCTAATAAGGCAAATTCCCCTGATTGACACTGTAATGGATTAACTCAGATCCCGTGTCACTGGCAAAGGACTCAAGATGACAGCTTCAGACCCCTTTTCTCCTTAATTAAAGTTTGAAGGATTAATTGGTTTTCGGGACGAAAGATTTTTATGAACATGCTTCTATGCAAGGTTTCATAAAGGAAAAAAGAATAAGTATGTAACGATTTAAGAAAAGGGTAATTTTGGTTGAGGTTTCAAAAAATAAATTTATAACAGTTGAATGAATTAAAGAATAATGGAATGTGATTCGTTGCAGTTTCTAATAAAGGGATTCTGAGTTCAAGGCTCATTTGTTAGTTATTTAAGAATAGATTCCACAACTAGGGTTTATTTAAATGTTATTATTAATTACGTCGTTGTCAACAGACTACATACATATATTTTATGGTTTCTCAAAGCTTACTACTGTTTCGCCTTTTGAAAATCCTCCAGAAAAGGGAAAACTGGTTGGGTTTGGTTTGTCGCTCTATTGTTATCTTGTGCACACGAGGGAGAAATATACCAGGCTGGTTGCAGTTTAAAGTGGATTCTGAATATACCTCGACATCGGGATCAAACATCCATGGACCACTGGGACTCGAACCTTAAGTACCGAGCGCCAGAACGTGGAATAGCTACTCTCCAATCAGGTTCCACCTCCCTGAATGGGGAAGTTTATATACCCTGGACATTAATGGGATCAAATTATATGGGAAAAGTTCATAAGCAAAGGGGAGAGAAATGCTTTCTTATTCGGATGTCATGTGGGAGAAAACCTGGGAAACATCTACCAGGCAACCTGATTGTCCATACGAGACTGTGTCAGCATAGAATCTTTGTATTTTTTAAAGTAGTGACGACAATGCATGCAAACCATGGATTTGATCCTCAGCTATCTTCCACACTAGCTGTTTATGCTAGCATATTTTTTTGTTGTGGTTAAATAAAGATAAATCTGGTTTCCATTTATATTGCAATAAACTAATGGGCGATGACAGTTAGTTAGTAGTTAAATAGAATAGCTATTTATATTTAGTAAAAACAAACAAACTTGAAATCAGAAAATATTGAAAATTTTAGCTATAATTTATGTTTACTACATCAGTTATATTATTATACAATCAATTATCAAAATCCGTTTATTAAAAAAAAAAAAATTTGCTGACTTTTGTAAAATTTGTAATGGAAAATTCAAACTTGAAAAACATGGATGTCAAACTCTTCCTTCAGAAAAAAAAAAACTCTCAAGGTACCGCATTTAAAAATAAATTGTTTAGAGCGACATATAGTAAGTATTGGTTTTGTAAAACTTGCAGAGGATAACTGAAACCTGTAGAACAGGGATGCCAAACTCTTTCGATATTTTCAAAAAAAAAAAAAAAAAAAAAAAAAAATATGGGTCGTATTTGAAAACATGTTTCGAACCACATATAAAGTTTGGCTTTTCTAAGCATGTGGAAGATAGCTGAAACCTGTAGAATAGGGATATTAAACTGTTTCCATCCTTGGGGAGAAAAACCTCTCACGGGACTGCATATAAAATATGGCTTAAAATATGATTTAAAGAAAGTATTAAACTAAAAAGTTGATAAGAATGAACAATTTAAATAATCTACAAAGAAAAAAAAGATGTAATTTCGAACCGAGATCTTTCAATTCCAAAATCTAATGTGCTATCTACCACTCAGCTCCTTACTAATAATATGCCAAATAAATATATTTGTTTGAATCGAGGAAATTAATAACACATTATTTGAGTCAGATATGTAATTTTTATTTCATAAGTACCCATAATTTATAGGAATATAATTAACTCCATTATTTTTATTTGCAAAAAGAAATTATTCTTTTGATGAATGTTCTTTTTTAAATTCTATTATTAGTTTACACTCTCGCTATATATATCTTGTTAAAATTTTCAATCGTTCATAAAATACTTTTTATTCATGCACTCAAGTTCAAATACATTTTTTGAACTTGTAGTGTATGACACTTGATGTTGATACAGTTTTTTTCAAATATTAATTCATTAATTAAATTTAATTAATTAATTATATTTTTTTTTTTAGATTTAAGTTGCATGTACCTAATAATAGATGGCGCCAGATGTAAGAGAAAATTTCAACTTAAAAGTAGGAATTGACTTTTACATTTTTTTTTTTTTTCATATTATTTACTTTTTTTTTGCATGCTTGCAATATTAGGCAATTTTCTCTGAGATCTTATATCACTGGAGTAGCCGTTATTATTGCTATCAATGTTTGATCCAATAATAATTTTCTCGAAATAAAAAAAAAAAAGTAAACTATTTTTTAATCATTCCTTTATTCACAATACGTAAATATTATACACAGAAATCAAACGACACTTAGTACAATATATACAGACTATAATATCTTTGCAATGAATAACATTGAGTGCACAAGCTTTACATAAAAATATTCTGAATAAAGGCTTTACAAATTCACTACACAAAATATTTCTAGGAGTTTGAAACGTCGTTGATTATATTGAGATTCAGTGATAGAAATATTTGGTTTATATCACATTAGCAACAATACTTTCAGGCAATTAAAAGCCATGTATCCATGCACACAGAAGCAACTTTGGAAAAAAAAAACACTGATTGATCTCGAGGCTCATTGTTTATAAGGATATGAAACAAAATTGCAGAACAAAAAGGAAAGCCTTTCTTTTTTTACTTTTAACTGTACTTCTTCGTCATACAAGAGTAAATCAAATGAAGTTCTTTGAAAATCAAATGAAGATTTCAAAAATAATTAATCAAGTTAATTACTCGGCGATTTTAATTTTTTACACTTCAATATCTGAAATACTCTCTTGTGACACAGCTCGATGTTTTCAAACATAATGAGGAGCATCTTTCACGTTTATTTATTTATTTTTTATTCTACTCATACCTTTACTCGCACAATATAATTGCACTTTCATTTGACCATTGATTTTGTTAAGTTTTACACATTTTATTAGTGCAAAATATTTTAACAGATTTCTTTTCTTCTTTAATGAACTTTTCCATATTTATGCTATTATTATAATATTTAAATCTCTACAATCCACTGCCACCTATTGGATATTCCTCAACTAATAGGAACAATGTTGCCAGCTTTAATTTAAAAATTTTCTAAAGTATTTACGGTTTTCATTTGATTGGCCCTTACATTGATAGAAATTGATTTATTACATATTTATTAATTTCGTGCCATAAACATAAACTTGTATTTTCTGCATGTCTTTATTTTTCAGATTGTTTAGATAATTTTTAACTCTGGAAAGATAATATAAGCAATTTCAAAGTTATATTTATGAATATTACGTTGTATTCATCAAAAATATCCAATCATATTTATTTTGTATTTATATCTACTACAGACCATTGTTTTAATGCACAGAAAATGAAAATATAACGTTCAATAGCAGAATTTTCAACAGATTTACAAATTCTGTATGTCTTTTTTTTTTTTTAATATTTTGAATCACCAATAATTTTTATATAACTATATATATATATATATATATATATATATATATATATTCACAAATTTGCTTTTATTTGTAATTTCGATTAAAAGCAATTAATTATTGCTGAAAACTTCATTTATCTTGTTGAAATGAAAGATATATCAGAAAGAAAAATTACAGATGATGAAAATAAAGACTTCAACTTTTTTTGCGTAAAAATCTTTTTTTTTTTGTATTTCAATCATAATAATGCAAAAGTCTTTTATATAAAAAAAGCCAACCATCTTAACAAAAGCAAATAAAAGAAGAAATTTATTTCAAAAAAGCTGCAAAATAAATTTAATATAAAAGTTGTTTAAAAGATGCCAAAATTGTCATCTAATTATTTAAGCTTTGTAAAGACTTGAATTGAATTGAATTATTTTATATTTACTTTCAAAAGTCATTTAAATATTGTGTTATGATTAATTTCATATCAAATTATTTTTTATTATTATATTTAGGTAAAATAAATTCTTCCTTTTTATTATTTATGTTATTTATGCTACATGGACTGTCATAATAAATTTAACCTTAATTTGTGAGATAATTTCGTTGACATTCGTTATCCTATTCATTTATCTATGGCTAAGCATAATAAATTTGATTACAAAAAAGTGCTAGTTTTATAACGTCAAAAGTAAAAAAAAACACGGCTGTTTTCAAACATAAACTTGATAATAAATGTTTTTATTAATTTTAAATTGCTGTTTTCGGATAATTTTTTATGATTCTAATATCCTCTAATATGGTTATTGGTTACTTATGTTGCCGTATTTCGAAAAAAAAAAAAAAAACGTTTTTTGATCATTTGATATAACAATACATTGTACTTTACTTCCTTACGGAAATCCCCTCTTAAATTGTATTCACACTGAACACTAAAAACCTCCGACCAGCTAATCAGAAATCTATCTCCTTCTCCGACGTGAGGTTTTAGGATTCTGTTCTATGCTATCCATGAAGTAGCACGCAGAACCAACGCTAATCCACTCAGGTGCACCCCTTCCCTCCAGTGATTCAACCCTAAGAAAACAAGAGTTTCCTAGCCAGACAACAGAGAAAGCTGATCCAAATAGGGAAAAAGGATTGCCTTCTCCCTCGTTCCCAGAGATGACTGCAGATAATTTGATCATTGTTATCAAGACAATCAGCCTAAGGAACTATCTGGCAGATAGTGTCCGTTCCAAGGAAGGCCATCGAAGGAATCCATCGAAAGGACAACAATGAACGATGAGATATTCGAAACAGCTATACAACTGGACTCCCTAGTTGTGAAACTAGGAATACCTTTATTCAAACTCTCTGTCTCGAGAGATGAAGTAAGGAGAATCGACAAGGTCAATAAGAAAAGTCTCCCTCTAGTTCTAAGTGTGGAGACGGATTTATCACCACAAATAAATCTAAAGATTAACTCCAAAAGGAAAAGCTATGAGAAATTAAAGCAACCCGGTCACACAGAAAACTAAAAACTGCAGACCAACCAATCAGAAGCACATTTTCCTATCCGACATGAAGTCTCGGTAATTAGTTAAAAAAGATTTAACTAATCCTTTTAAAAAGATTTAAACCTCTCTTCCTTAAATTAAAACCTCCCCTTCCTTAGATTAAAACCTCCTCTTCCTTAAAGATTTAACTTTTTCCTCAAAAATCAAAAAGCCAAATGGGAATCAACCTAGATTCCCATTAAAGATTAAAAATTTCAGACGGAAAGATGCAGCCAATCAGAAATTCATTTTCTTGTCTGATTAATCTTGCGTTACATTCAATTTTTACCAACGACCCAATACAAAGTCATATCAATAAATTGAAAAGATATTTCTTTTAGCCAATGTTTCACAAATTTATTCAATTGTTGAGTGATTTGCAAATTATAAAATTTTGACTGACATTTTGGGTTTTGCAACAAAAAGATGGTATTGCATTTTTCAGCTTTAGTAACAAATAATATAAATAAGTAGAAAAAAAGTAAAACTTATAATTAATCAAAAAGGTAAAAAGTACAACAAAAAAGGCAATAATTAGTTTGATGCATTGGATACTTTTAGTAGTTTGAATTACTATTATTTGTAATGCCAAACTCACTGTTAGAAATCTGTATTTTTATATATGATTCAGCATTCAATCAGTATTTTAATTTGGTTATAAAAATATGAAAATTTTGAAATAAATTAAAATCTATTTCCTCAAAAATCAAAAAGCCTCGAGATCACATATTTAGAAATTGTAAAACATTTATAATACAAGCAAAATTGTATTTAAAAATTGTATTTACACCTGTTAATAATAGAAGCTGAATGTTTATCTGAACTGTTAGGTTGCATTTATTATATCACTTCGTGTGCTTGAGCCTAAATATACTTATAAAAAATGGAGCAAAGATTCAAACAGTATTTATGCAACTTAACTTTATGTATTGAAAAATAAATTAAATTCGAAAAACACATTTAATAAGTAAGATAAAAAAAAATGAACATAATTTCAAACATGTATAAAGCTAAATATGTACAAAATTATGTAGGCATGAAAACATTTATATTGAAAAAGCGAGCTATCACATTTTTAGATAAATAAAATTTTACAATTTATTTACATAAATATGCTTACAACATCTTCATAATACATTTTAGAATTTTTCTAATTAATATCACAATATTCGCAAAAAATTTGCATACTTTCATATGCAGAAAGCTAACTGAAATACTGATTCAAAACAATTTCATTTAGAGATTTTCATACAAATCAAAGATACATTTTTATTGATTTCAATATTTTTCATATCTTAAATAAAAATATTAATCTTTCTTTTCTAGAAATCACATGGATATTTCATTTTATAGCTTTTTTTTTTTGTAGAGTTAAAGTTATTTTCCCCATTTGAGATATAAAAACATAATAATTAAACTTTAGAAAAAGTAAATAAAATTTAATTACTTTTGAAATAAAAAAACATTTTGATTTACAAGCTATGAATAATAATGAAAACTATTATATTAATTATAAAATATGTACCACTAAGATTGTCTAATTTTTATATCATAGTTTAAATAGTTTTTTAATACGCATAATAAGATTTTGTGTATAAAAATAATAATACATTTTGTATATAAATAATGTATATAAATGATAATGAAAAGTAACATCTGATTAATACAGCTTGTTTATATATATAAGATATACCATGCTTATAATATAGAGAAAGTTGACTGTATATTATCAAAAATTATTAGAATTCGAATAATTAGAAAAATATTCCATTAATAATAAATTAAATTGTTTTTTACAACAATAAACCATAATATATTTCCAAAAATAATTAAGAAAAATTTAAAATGCTGCGCAAAATTATTTAATTATTTTCTAATCATTAAAGATAATTTATAAGTAAAAAAATTTCGAATAATTTGATATTTTTGCTTACAGAATAATAGTTTAATTTAAACGAACAAATATCACTATCAAAATACTTAATTGTAGTCTATTTTTACATTTGCAAAATTTGAAATATTTCGTAACATCCATTATAAACAAGTAGAATTTTTTTCTGTTAAATCGTTTAGGTTTGCTAACAAATTTTTTTTTTTTTTTAAATTTCAACTTAATATTACGTGGTACAGTGGTTCACCAACTTAAAAACAAAATTTTTTTTAATCAAGCAAAATTTCGTCACAAAATCCAGCCTTTTTTTTGTTATAATAAGGAATACCAATTTTAACGTTTTATTCAAAGCTTAATTATAAATATTATTATAATATTTCAGTTTTTTTAAAATATTTATTCAGTTTGTTTTATTTAGTTATTTATTCAGTCAACTTTTATTTAAAAAGTTAAAGAATTTTTACTGCTGAAATAATGCAAAACTTAAATGAATTGAGGTTATTAATTGGAGATTTTTACTCATGTTGTGAAATCAGAAAACCCTTCAATGGATATTAAGTTGCTACTTTTTTTTTTTCAACGTAAAAAATATATCTGCTTACTGGTTTTCACAGACTTAAATTTGTAACATTACTTTTTTTTACTTTATTATGGCATCAAAAGCATTTATAAAAACCGTTTGATTAATTTTATGCTTAAAATAAAAACTTGACTAGTGTAAGATATGTCAACTTATGCAAGGTTTTCGTCCACACAAATTATATAAGAAATCTTTTTACTTCCTTTGAGTCAACAGTTGTACTTACAGGTTATACAGGTAAGGTTACAGGTTACAGATTGAGGCAACAGTTGCACTTACTATGCTTACTGATTTTAAAAATACTGCTTTTAAATTATTTGTCAGTTCAGTTATTATAGCATTGAAATTTGTGTCCAATCGAATGCAATATTTATTAAATTTTTCATTTGCAATTTGGGAACCACTGTGTTAAACCATATTTAATTAAAATTTAAATCAAATACAAAAATATTCGTAATGCAAGTAGAAATTTTACAATATCAATTAAATCATAAAAAAAAAATCTACTTTCACAATATCAATTATTCTAGAATATACACAATGCTATTTATGGTATTTTTAATGATTTATTAATTATTATAATATATATTCATTAAATATTTCATGGTTGCGATTATCTACTAATAGTTTTTTCAACAAAATTTAATAAATATATAATAACATCAAACATCTTTTATATGCATAATTGATGAGCATATAGAACATTGAGAAACATTTAGTAGTGAATACATAATACACCGATATATATATATATATATAATATATAAAAGTTATTTTCAATGGAGAGTTCCATTTTCATAATTTAAGGTATTTCAAAACCACACTATTACATAAGATTTTTAATAAAATATTTACTTCCTTTATTATAATCCCATTGTAACGCCCTAAAGATTTTGTACATATTTTTTTAAAGAGGACTTATTCAACTTTTTTTATTTACAAGGTTATCACTTTTGGTGTGTTTTTACCTTTGCTTAACCACCGTTTATCAAAAGTGTCGATGTAGTGGTATACGCTATTATAAATATCTCGAAGAGAAAATCAAAATTTGTTCGAAAATTTTTTTGTTCTTTTTACAGTACGTAACACTCAGTTTTCTACTTTTTTTTTTTATAGCAGCCTGTCCTTCTTTGTTTAAGATTTATTCTTTAAAATCTTTAATATTGTTGTTTTCCTTTTAAATTGCGTACTATTTAAAGGCAGAATGACTATAGAAATGAATAAAATATTTGGAAGAAGTTGTAAATTACATAGAAAGTTAATACAGTCGTTATTCGATAGTATGACATTGTGCAAAATCCATACATTTTATTTTGTCTTTCAAAAATTTAGAACAATTTCATTACACTGGATTACTTTTAATAAATTTCTAAACGTTAATTTACAAGAATATTCCATATATAAATCTCAGAAATCGATTACAGGTGACACTTAATTGTGAATTTATCTTGCATTTAATATTAGCAGGCAAAAAAATTTTCAAACTGAAACACATTTTCACACACTACACAATTGAAAAAAGCCAGAAAATTTGAGAGGAGAGCTTCAGAGCACTTGATTAGATACTGGTCCAATCGTTATTATTTAACATGATATTTTTAAAATGCACATAAATAAAAATCACGTCAAATTCAGCATTTATTTTAAGTAAGAGTTTTGAAAAAAAAGTTTCTCGTGTTGCACGAGGGAGATTAATCTGTTTTAAAAATAACTTATACTCTTATTTATTTTTAAATTCCTACTATTAGCTCACATTCTCCCTATATATATCTTGTTCAAATTTTCAATCGTTCATAAAATACTTTTATTCCTTCACCCAAATTCAAATACATTTTTTTGAACTTGTAGTGGAGGACACTGGATGTTAATACAGTTTTTTTTTTTCAAATATTAATTCATTTATTAAATTTAATTCCTTAATTTTAGTTTTTTAGATTTAAGTTGCATGTATCTAATAATAGATGGTGCCAGATGTAAGAGGAAAAAAACTTTATTTGTGGGGACTTTTCTACAATGTATAGTGAAAAAAAGTAGAATTGATTTAATTTTTTTATATTACTTGTTTATATTCTAGCTTCGTTGAATATTCAATATATAAATACAGAAAATCGATTACAGGTAATGCTTAAATTGTTGCATATTGTGAATTTATTTAGCATTCAATATTAACAGGCAAAAAAAAAGTTTCATATTGAAACACAAATTTCAATTTAACATGCGTGGACTTACTTTGCTGAATGAATACACATGGGAGTATATCAATATTCAATACCCAAGAAATTTATGAATCAATTGATCACAATACTACAAGAATGGCAGTTCTGCACTTTAGGGTTTCGCTTGTCTATTTGGCGATTTTTTTCCCTTTGGTTTTTGGCCAAGTCTTCCCTTAAACACATAAAAAATGCCTGTGGTTACAAAATACAGCTGTTTTGGCGATTGAAAAAAAGGCGAAATAGGAACACTAAAATGCAGGATTACCACAAGAACTATCAAATTTAATAGAGACAGGAATACTACACTAAATAACTCTAGAACTTTTTATGAATAAGCAATTGTTCAAATACTAGAAGAAGCAATACCAAATTCAGACAGAGAAGTGACGTGAAAAAGTTAATAAGAAAATAATCTGTTTAGTGATGATTAAATTAACTTTCATAAAACATAAACTAGACACTATAGTGAAGAAATTTAGACATCTGTTTATATTTTGTAAAACCAGACAATTTAAAAGGAACTACAAAGCACTTGATTAGATATTGGTCAATCGTTACATTTAAAAGGATATTTTTAAAATACACATAATTAAAATCACGTGAAATTCAGCGTTTATTTTAAATAAGAGTTTTTGAAATGAAAGTTTCTCGCGTTGCGCGAGGAGATTAATCTGTTTAAATAATAACTTATACTCTTACTTATCTTTATTTTATAGATTCACGTTTTTTGTTTTTTCATCATTTTGAGAGGCCAAGGTCCTTTGACCGGAACAATATCATATTCACACGCGATAAAAAATACTTGAGGAAATGAAATGAATTATGTTTAAAAGATAATTTGTAATAGAGCAATTTCAAAATGCTATTAATGCAACCTGCATTAATATATTATTCATATAACATGGATTTAATCCATGTTATATGAATAATGTATTAAATTTAAGAATATGCTTTTTAGATTGAATTTTAAATGAAGTTGCATTTTGTTGATATTACATAAATGAAAAAAAACTATATATATATATATATTTTTTAAAGAACATCTTTTTTATTTATTTATCAAATATTTGGCGAACATAAACATTTACGAGAATTATTAAATGTATCTAAAATATATTTATGAAATTTCATAGAAGGTACCATGTGCAACTTTCGAAAAATTCCTTCATAATCGATATGATAATTTTTATTGGGATTTTATAAGTATCTGCCTTGAATTATTAACATACATTTGAACATGAAGTTATTCATTTAAACAATATGCATTCAACCTTTACAAGATATCCTAACTTTTTACGTTTTCCTTTATTTTGTCAATTTTTATCAATACTAAATTGCACAGTGGCATATTATCAATGTATATTTTTTGTTATCTGATTTATTAAACAACTGGAATTATAAATCGTACATTGACATATTATAGGTTATGAACTGTATCCGACTTCTCAAATAACTCGAATAATAAAATCTCTCATTTGATGAGATTCTTTTTTAAACGACACCCTCTTTCTCGGTCGTAGGGGTTGGACTGGGCGACGACCCCATTCCTTTGAGGAACGCTTCAATGGCTCCACCCAATAAATTTGGATCCACGAAATTGCTGTCGTCCCACTGAACCGGAGTTTCTGCTCCATCTCCCTCGACATCCTCATTTTCTTCCACGATTTTGTCCTTGACCTCAATCAAAGGTCCAGATAACCTTCTCTTGACCTCCGGGACAACCTCCAAGAAGGCACCGGTCTTCTTGATGCAGATGTCGTCTGTCGTTTTCTTGCTTCCTTGGCGGGTTGGCTGGTAGACTGAGGACCTGATGGCTGGCTTGTTGGGAAGTCTCGAGACAACTCGTTCGATATTAGGAAGGGTGGTCGGATCCAGGGAGGCAGAACGGGATGACCTGAAGGACCTCGGGTGAGGGGTGAGTTGGGTGCTACTTTGAGTGAGGGGGACTTCAAGACTGGGATTGGTGAAGTCGGAAGACTTGAAGCCACGGGTACAATGAGCTCAGCTGGTGAAGACACTCTCCTATCCTTTGTTCCGGTGGCTTTTGTCATTAGGCTTAGGAGGTCTTCCTTTTACAGATAATTCCTCTCACTTCAGGACTGCCATGCTGCAAGCAAGAGTAAAAAGTTTATTTTAACTAGACAATACATATAAACCAATATAAATAGTAAAAACATATTAATAGTATATTCTATTGCTCATAAGTTCTGAATACATGGTCAGAGAAAAAGGGGAACCCATGATTACAAAAGTTAAAAAATGAATAATAAAATTTAAATTTTAGGTTTATTTCAGGCACAAACAAGACAATGTATGACAATACGAATAGTAAATTGTATGAAGATATCTATTGATTTTATCTCTTTTCAGACCACATATATAATAATAATAATCTATTACATGTAAACTGGATTCAGTTTCTTGAACCTTTATAAAGTTACATCTTATGCAGTTTTATAAAATCTTTTACATATTTTTTAAAGTATTATCCCAAAACATTGTCAATCCATAAGAGAATACTGTCTATTTAAAAGAAAAAAATATGATGTTTTCACGCTGTATGACTCAGCTTTTCAGGGTTACCTTGACGAATTATTATTTTAATGCTTTCTGAGTTATGAAAATATATCATATTTGCTACCCTACATACCCTTCTATCTCATATAAAATTAACTGGTTCATATGTACTGTTCATCAGATTTTTGTATTAAAATATAGACACAGTTTTAGGATATTTTGGGATTTATTTTTCGGCACTAATGTCTCTCAAAGTCTGTAAATTACAGAATTAATGGGCAAAGAAGAACAATTTTAATTTAAAAAAGGTGTCTAAGATTATAATTCTCGGAGATCCAGAAAAGGAACAAGAAATAAAAATTGGTGGTTACTTTCTCTACCAGACTATCCACATGGTGTCGAAGCATTGGCCCTCAGGCCGCTTTCAATAAAAAGAAAATAACATTCTGATTCTCACTTGGGAGTAATTTTACCTGAACACCAGTAGCTCGAAACGAATGACTTAAGTTTCAAAATAGCATATCTTTAAGCTACTAGTGCCCCTTGGGTAGTGTTAAATGAGTAATAGCAGTGCAGCCCTTACTTATGGCATAAATATTAACTCTTTGTATTGGCAACTGCATTAGAACAACAACAGTTTCAAAATAGCTCAACATTATAGTCTCGTTTGGAGGGGTTCGATACTGGAAGAGTAAAAATAAATTAAAATTACCTTTAGAGATTCACTGTCAACATTCGGTACGCTGTCCGAATCGCTTCCACTCTTCCTTCTTAAAGAACTGAACCTGCTCTTGAACGTCTTGGTATCAACCTCTTTAGTTTCGGTTGTGATTGTCGTGGAGGTGCCATCTTCTTCTGACACGACAATGCTGGTGACAGGGGTTGCAGTGGACAGCTTCTTGAATCCTTTCAAGAGTTCTCCGGAAGCCATGCTTCTGCTGAAGAACTTGGAACTCTTCCACGCCGCGTGCTTGGGGGACTTGTTCTTGCCTGGAGAGTCCACCTTCCTCCCCTTCTGCATCAGAAGTCGAGTCGATATACGACGTTCGCTTTTGGAAGGGGATCGGACTTCCGGGGTGGTGCATCCAGAGGAAGAGGGGGAGGAAGTTAATTTGAAGGACTTCGAGGTGTCGGAAGAATGTTCGATTCCTGGCTGATCGGGGTTTTCTTCATTGGCGGACTGGCCTGAACCTCGACGAGGGCTTATGGACCGCCTCCTGGCTGAAGGGGATTCTCCCACTTTGCAAATTTCACGTTGTTGAAGAGACATGGAGGCGAGATGGTGAGCACCTTTTTTATTCCATTATTCTATTAGGGAGTATCTCTAAAAACAAGAAAAAGATTTGCATAAATAACAAGATAAAAGAGTTCAGTACCTTCTATACTAACAGTGGTATAAAGAGAAATTGTGATGGATTTTTTTTTTTTTTTTTGAAAACTGCTACAATTCGAATCCTGAAATGTTTTTGTATATTAAATAATTATTCTACATAGCAGTGAAAGGAGCTTAAATGTAATTATATATTTATAAAATGTAATTATTTTTTTTTGATAATTTTTAACCAGAACTTGCAAAATTTTTAAAATTGACCTTTAAGAACTAAAAATGATGAAAAACAAAAATATTAGTAAAGGCTCGTTTCAATAATACCTACTTAAAAAAAATTTACAGGTTTGGTTTGCCGCTCTATGGTCTTCTTGTGCACACGAGGGCTAAAGAGACCGTTATCAACAGTTTAAAGTAGATTTCGAACCACTAACAAACATCTCTGCCACCGCCGGGATTCGACCCTGAAGCCTGGGATACCAAAAAGCCAGTACTCTACCCACTTGGCCACCAGGACGTAAACATTAAAGGATATGAATTAAAACTAAATTTTCAATAGTTCTATAGAAATACAAGTTTGAAAATCATTGCTTTGAGATCGTTGAATTAAAAAAAAAAATCTTATATTAGAGCACTCTACCATCATATGCGATAACGTTTTTTCCTGACTGTATTAATTTATTTCCTCCTCTTTAATCTCAGTTTTAACTTTTTTTGTTTTGTTTTTGGTAGGCATAATATCAGCTGTGCCTATACCTGAAGTTACCATTTACAGTTAACGGAACGATGTGGATTATATTGTGTCCTGGAATTCACAATTGCAGGGACATAATATAACCTATATCATTATAATGTGTATAATTTAACACATCCTTATATTGTATATAACTTAACACAGGTTAGGTTTTACATAATATTACAATGAATTGGGATGTATATAATATACTCTATATCGTTATATAACCCACATTGTACAATATGTAACCCTGATACCTTTTGGGGCATCAGAGGGTTTAATCGTCCTCTCTTATTTATCATGCCCGATGGAAAGGTGTTCTAGTTTATATATTTAAAACCGCATTTAGACGAGATAAAGAGACAAGAGAGTAGTTTTCGCTAGTAGTTAAATTTCGCTTTTCGAGTGTACCCGTCTGCTTGCTAGAAACAAGCCACGTTATATCTCGCTGTGAATGATAGCTAGTCGAAAATGGCATGCATGAGAAATACCTTTGAGGTGCAAATAAAATCGACTCTAATTGAGCTGAGCAAAACAGTAGACTCACGCCATAGGTTTCGTTTCACATTGAGACAAATCGGTTTATAATTGGTTTACGAGAACTACTCGCTTGTCTCGTTCTCTACTCTGGACGCGACTTAACGTACCCATCCCGGGATTAGACACGGAGAGCTTCTAACTGAAGGAGCTCTGATTAAAGATTGGGGTGAGGAGCGTAAACTCTTCAGATGCTGTTCCTGTATGTGTTCTTTACATACTGCAATGTTACCATTCAAAAATTTTTTTTTTACTCTAATACAGCTGGAAAACACTTAGACAGTTAACTTCGATACTTTAAGGCAAGCTGCACCGACGTTATTCACTTTGCATAACGCAAGGGGGGGCGTGCAGTTTGAAGATAAACTACGGACGCGGAGTACCACTACCCCCTCAACGCTCTGCGATCCTGTTAGACCGGAACCTACGGTTTAAAGTGGATTTCGAACTACTACAAACATCCATGTCACTGCCGAGACTCGAACCCGAAACCTGTGGTACCGAAGCGCCAGAAAGCTAGCCGCCTGTCCATTCAGGCCCCAAGCAAACAAATTTACATATGATTTTCGCCTTCTCATATTAAAATGTCCATCTATAATTAAACAATTTGTCACAGAATTGAACTGAAATTAAACAGTTCAATCAGTCCTGCGAGCTAGATGGAGGTAGTTTGTCTAATTATAGAGGCAATAAATATCTTTATTAATTGGTTTTTATTTCAATTAGCTTGTTAACTGATTTATTATTTTATTATTTCAATTGGCTATTAAAATTTTTATCTTTAGTTAAGCTGTAGGAAATATTTTAAAGTGAAAAAACTTGTATTAAAACTCATGATAACTTTAAAATTAAATTATTATAAAAATTGCGTACAGTTTTATATCTTAATTAATAGTACAGTGTACGTAAACGTCATCAACATCATAAATAGGTGTTAATAAAACTGCATATATGAAAGATAATAAAATGTGTGTTTAGGCTGTTATGTTGTGTCATAGGATGTCTAATTATTGTTATAACTTATAAGATTTTCAGAGTTTTCGGTTTATTTAAAAAAATCTTTATTATCTATTATGTCATATAATAAATTCATAATAAATTCATGTTGTATTGCATCTTGTATGTGTATAGGTAAGATTAACCATTATAAAAAGTCCAAAGAAAATTCAAAAGAAACCACCTTAAAAATTTAAATAGATGCATATTTTTATAACCATATCTATATAGAGATATTCCACAGACTTTTAAATACATATTTCTATCATTAAAAATCGCATTATTACTTATTTAAATATTTTAATAGATTATAAAATGTAATTAAGTATTTTATGTATTTATAAATCTTTTTTACGACACTTTAAAGTGTAATAACAATTTTAAAAATTTAATTTATACACTTTCGAGTACATTGTTATTTGTTCAACGAAAATTTTACTTTGTTTTATGTTAAAATATACGATTTTTAACCATTGAAAATTTAATGGAAATTTCCGGATAATAAAATTTCCGAACACATTAATTAATATCTTATATCTAAAGAGCATGGGTTAAAGGAATACACTTTAATCTGTAGGTCCCAAAATATTTTTTTTTTTAAGGAAATAATAAAAAACACGAAATAAGGTTTTTAGGTTAATAAATATCTCACTAATAGGATCGTAGAGCGTTGCGGGTGGCATTGTTACTCCGTGGCTTGTCTTCAAGTTACACGCCCCCTGGGTAATGAGATAAAATGAGTAACAACTGTGCAGCGCTTGCCTTAAGTATGCAAGAAAAGCTGTCTAAGTGTTTGCCAGCTGCATTAGAACAAAAAAATAATATATATATATATATATATATATATATATATATATAAAATTATATATATATAAAATTAATTTTCTAAAATTAATTGAAAATTCAATTATTTATAAACTAAATTTGAAGTTGAAATAAAAAACGAAATATTATGAGCACAGAGCATTAACAAGTAAATTAAATAAAGCAATTCATTATTTAATTTAATAAAGTTAATCTGTCCGTTAAATTATATTGCAAATCACAAAATTAAATATCTTTTTTTTTTTTTTCCGACAGTGATTGTAAGAAAATCAAATTAAAGAACTGTTAACTAATTTTTAAATAATTGATGTAGAAGTAAAAGTAATTACAATCCGTTTCGGATTGATAAAAAATAACAAATAATATACTATTTTTAATGGTACAGACGACTCAATCCTATTAACTTTAGTAATTGAAGCTTATTCTGAATTAATTGGAATTGTGGCAATGCGCATCCCTTTGATTAACTAATTCTTAGCTGCAGAAATCTTTCGAATTAAATTAACAATTTCTTGCGAAAGGATGTCTTCCAAATTAGAAATTTGATAAAACAAAGCTTATTTATATATTTAAAAGAAAACGGAAAGAGATTACATAAAAGAAAAGTTTTTGTAAAGCTTTTTTAAAACAGATCAATTGAATTGAAAGCAAGAAATTAACGAAACCACACTTTTATCTGCCTCCAAGATATTGGAAAAAAATTCCTATTGAATAAGTTTTTTGTGAGGTATTATTTTTCTTTTTGAACTAAAACAATACCTTTTTGTTGTGTTTGTCACTTCCAAAACAATTTCATAAAATTTTTGTGAATCATATTTTGTATATTGTCTAAATTTTTAGAATGAAAGAAATGATTGGATTTTATTGAATCGTAAATGAATACGTGTATACGTATTGTTACTTTTCTGAGATACATTAAAATAAATGTTTTGTTTTCGATATGCTATTTTCTACAAATGAAAAACATTTATGTCTATTCCATGCTTAAAAATTAAACCTTTATTATGCATGTTATGTTTCAGCAAAGCTCATTAATGAATAATTTATATCTAAGGGCATGGACCAAAGAATTTTTTAAATTTCAATTTAAAATTTATATAAATAAGTTCTCCTAAATTAATTAAAATTCAATTATTTATAAACGATCTTTAAAGTTGGTGAAAATTCAAAATATTACGAGCACAGAGAATTATGAAGTTAATTTAATCAAGAAATTCATTATTTAATGTAATAAAGTTAATCTATCCTTTAAATTATATTGCAAATCACAAAATTAAATACCTTTTTTTTTTTCACGACAATGATTGCAAGAAAATCAAATTAAAAATCTGTTAACTAATTTTAAATAATTGATGTAGATGTAAAAGTAATTACAATCCGTTTCAGATTCATAAAAAATAACAAATAATGTACTATTTTTAATGGTACAGACGACTCAATCTTATTAACTTTAGTAATTGAAGCTTATCCTGAATTAATTGGAATTGTAGCAATTCGCATCTTTTGATTAACTAATTCTTAGCTACAGAAATCTTTAAAATTAAATTAACAATTTCTTCTGAAAAGATGTCTTCCAAATTAGAAATTTGATAAAACAAAGCTTAATTATATATAAAGAAAACGGAAAGAGATTACATAAAGAAAAGTTTTTGTAAAGCTTTTAAAACAGATCAATTGAATTGAAAGCAAGAAATTAACAAAACCACATTTTTTCTGCCTCCAAGATATTGGAAAAAAAAAAAAAATCCTATTGAATAATTTTTTTTTTTTTTGTGAGGTTTTATTTTTCTTTTTTTTGAAATAAAAACAATACCTTTTTGTTGTGTTTGTCACTTGCAAAATAAGTTAAAATTTTTTGTGAATCATATTTTGTGTTTTGTCTAAGTTTTTAAAATGAAAGAAATGATTGGATTTTTTTATTGAATCCCAAGTGAATGAATACGTATTGTTACTGGGTTAAATAAAACTATTTTTTTTTTTTCTGAAATACTTTAAAATAAATTCTTTGTTTTCGCAATGCGATTTTCTACAAATAAAAAAACATTAGGCAATTTATGTCTTTCGAAGCTTCAAAATAAAACTTTTATTATGCACGTTATGTTTTAACTAAATTATTTATAGTAATAGAAAATGTGTCCTATTGTTTTATTAATAATTTGAGAAATACTATATTATAATTTAATATAGATAGTTTAAAACAATGATGATTAATATTATTTTATAAAGTAATAAAGAGCACTGATAAAAATTTCTAGTGAAATCTATTTTATTATATTAGGATGTTATATTTGATAACATTAGTTAGGTATTAGAATAAATATGGCTTTAGTTTCTATTCTAAAATGTGGGGTTTTATTTCCATAAAATTATTTAATGTGATTTTTAAATATTTAAAAAATATTAAAAGTGTCCGATTGGATTCATAATATAAAAAGGAATCTATATTAATAAATTATTTTGATTAAATTAGATATATGTTTGCGAAGATCAAATTTATTTCATTCTCTAATTTAAACTTTGTTATTATCTGTGTATCTATACAATACATTGTTTTTCACACATCACATATTAGTTCTAGCTGTTATTGCGCATGCATGATTCTATCAGTGCTGCAATTCGAAATTTCTAAAGAACCAATTCTTGCTATTCGCGTTACATTTTATTATTAAAATTCCTTATCAACAATATTTAATTCTCTTACTGAGAAAAATAAATCTTTAAAACAACACGAGCCACTGTTTTTAATGTGGCCCCTTACTGAAATTATTTAATTTGTAAAGTATAAAATTTTTTTTTTTGTTCTAATGCAGCTGGCAAACACTGAGGCAGTTGTCTTGGATGCCTTAAGGCAAGCGCTGAAACGACGTTACTCACTTAGCACTACCCATGGGGCGCGTGTAGCTTGAAAATAAGCTACGGACGCGGAGTAACACTAACCCCGCAACGCTCTACTATCCTGTTAGACCGGGACCTACGGTTTAAAGTGGATTCCGAACCACTACAAACATTCATTTCACCTACGGGACTCGAATTCGAAACTTGTGGTACCGTGCGCCAGTCACTCGGCCATTCAAGCATACCATTTTACATATGATTTTCGCCTTCTCATATAAACCATGCCTCTAGAATTAAAACATTTTGTCACAGGACTGAACCGAAATTAAACAGTTCAGTCAGTCCTGTGAGCTAGCTGGAGGTAGTTTGTCTAATTGTAGAGGCAATAAGCATCTTTTAAATTGGCTTATTATTTCAATTAGCTTATTAATTGACTTATAATTTTATTATTTCAACCGGCAATTAAATTATCATGTTTAGATAGCTTCGGGAACTATTTTAAGGTGAAAATTGTGCTAAAACTTATTATAACTTTAACATTAAATTATTATAAAAGAAATTATGTACAGTGTATGTAAATGTTATCAACATTATAATTAAGTGTAAAAAAAACTGCATATATAAAAGATAATGAAATTTGCGTTTAGGTAGTTATGTTGTGTCATAGCATGTCTACTTATTGTTATACCTAACATTGGTTTGTCTCTCTATGATTACCTTGTGCACACGAGAGCTAAACAGACCGGGACCTACAGTTTAAAGTGGGTTCCGAACTATTAACAAATATCCATGCCACCTCCAGTATTCGAACCTGAGGCATGGGACACCAAAGCCAGAAGTCACTTGGCCACTGTAAGATTTTATGTGTTTTCGTTTAATTTTTAAAAACCCACCTTTTTCTATTATATCATATACTAAAAATCATGTTGTATCCCATATGTTTTTATTTAAGGGCAGTGAAAGATATAAATATGACAGAATAAGAGATAAGAACGGGTAATCTTTTATAAAATAAACAGCATACAAACAAACAAAAAATCTAAATTAAGGGAAAAATCATCTTAAAAATTTAAATTGACATATATTTTTAAAAAATCCATTTCTATATAGAGATAATCAACAGATTTTAAATATATATTTCTTTCATTAAAATTGCGTTATCTCTTATTTAAATATTTTAATAAATTATAAAATGTAATTAATTATTTTATGTATTTATAAATGCTTTTTACAAAATTTTAAGGGGCCATAATTGTTTTTAATATTTAATTTACACAGTTTCGAGAAAATAATTATTTATTCAATGAAAATTTTAATTGTTTTATGTCAAAATACATGAATTTAACCCATGAAAATTTAATGGAAATTTCGGGATAATAAAATTTCCGAACACATCAATTAATATGTTATCTCTAAAGGGCATGGATTAAAGATATGTATATATATATATATATATATATGTTAATTTCAGTTTAACAAATTATGAAATGAATTTCTCTGAAATTAATTGAAAACTTATAAACTATCTCTGAAGTTGAGAAAAAAATCGAAATATTACCAGCACAGGCTTTAATAAGTTAATTAAATCAGGAAATGCATTATTTAAAATAAAAAAAAGTTAATCTATCCGTTAAATTAAATTGTAAATTACAAAATTAAATGCCTTTTTTCGACAGTGATTGTAAAAAATCAAATTAAAGAACTGTTAACTAATTTTGATAATTGATGTAGAAGTAAAAGTAATTACAATCCGTTTCGGATTGATAAAAATAACAAATAATGTGCTTTTTTTTAATGGTAGAAACGACTGAATCCTATTAACTTTAGTAATTGAAGCTTATCCTAAATTAATTGGAATTGTGGTAATTCGTATCTTTTGATTAACTAATTCTTAGCTGCAGAAATCTTTCGAATTAAATTAACAACTTCTTGCGAAAGGATGTCTTCCAAATTAGAAATCTGATAAAACAAAGCTTATTTATATATTTATTTTAAAGAAAACGGAAAGAGATTATATAAAAAAAAAGTATTTGTAAAGTTTTAAAACAGACACAATTGAATTGAAAGCAAGAAATTAACAAAACCGCATTTTATCTGGCTGCAAAGTTATTGGAAAAAATTCTATTGAATAAGATTTTTTTATGAGGGTTTTATTTTTCTTTTTGAAATAAAACAATGCCTTTTTTGTTGTGTTTCTCACTCGCAAAATAAGTTAAAATTTCTTTGAATCATATTTTATGTATTGTCTAAGTTTTAAAATAAAGGAAATGATTGTATTTTACTGAATTGTAAATGAATGAATACGTATTGTTACTTGGATAAATAAAACTATCATTATTTATGAGGTACTTTAAAATAAGTTCTTTTTTGTTTTCGTAATGTTATTTTCTACAAATAAAAACATTAGACGATTTAGAACTTTTCTTATCTTAAAAATAAAACTTTTATTATGCATGTTATGTTTTAACTAAATTATTTATAGTATTAGAAACTGTGTCCTATTGTTTTATTAATAATTTGAAAAATATTATATTCTAGTTTAATAAAGATAGTTAAAAATAATGAGGTTTAATATCATTGTAAAAAGTAATAAACAGCATTGATAAATTTTATACAATTTCTCTTATTACATTAGAATATTATATTTGAAAACAATAGTTATGCATAACAATAAATATGATTTTCCATCATTCAGAAATGTCGGGTTTCATTTCCTTAAAATTATTTAATATGATTTTTACATATTCAAATTATGTGTTCGACTGGTTTCATAATATAAAAAAATAACCTATGTGAATAAATTGCAAATTATAATGATTCAATTTAGCTATATTGCTAAAAATGATTCAATTTAGATATATTAGCTATTGCTAGCTGCTATTTGAATATTAATGAATGCATTGTGAAAGACACAGCTAATGTTTCTACAGAAAGACGATGGTTTCAAAAGTTTAATTCACTAGATTTAAGCTTAGAAAACAAACTCAGCGGAACTTTGTGATGATATATTAGCCCAAAAAGAGAAACTTAGAGAAGAAAATCTTAGAGTTTAACTATAGCACTGAATTTATTGATAGAGTTTAACTATAGTACTGAATTTATTGATTCTAAATGAAAAGAAAGATGCTGTGTAATTATTGGCAGAAGTTATGTAGGTGGGGCAAATTTTGATTAATTATGTTCAAACAATTTGTGTTAATGACCGTGTAAAAATTTTTGTGTTCAAAAGTTTATTTCATGTGAAACAATCCTATGTTAATAATTTCTTGCTCGATTACAACAGGGAAACGGAATCAAACATAATATTAAACAAATTCACCAAATTCTTTATTTGCTTTTCATAATATCATATTATCTTCTCTTCCTTCCATATAAAATGCCACAAAAAATGTTTTGCGTTTTTTAAAATAATTTTCAAAGTAAAAGTAGAAATCTTTTTTTTTTATTCAGAGTAGTTAATTAAATGAAATAATATGGAAATTTTCAAAAAGCAAAAAGTCTTATTTTGAAACATAAATAAAACTCGCAAAAGTTTTTTTCGAAAGATTGAAAAGAATGATTTAGGTTCATATTAAATTTGTCTGGGTTCCATTTATTTTCGATCGCAGTTTTTTAATATATTTTCTCATATAAGAATTGTCTGTTTCGAATGTCTGTCTTTTCCTATATTTAATTAGAATGTCTCTATGACCGGATGAAGCAAGGATACATTGCACCGAATATCTCATTAATAATTATCTTACAATTAGAAAAAGGTTATACAGTTAAAAATTAAATCTGACAATTAGTTCAAGTGGTTCTATTAATTTTTATATTATGAAAATATTGTAAAAAGCGTAATACAATATTCCTTAAATCAAAATTTGGGGAAGTTGATAACGCTATTATATGAAAAAAAAAGCGAATTATTCGAAAAATAAACCCCGATTCTATATTATCAGCTACAAATCATAAAAAGAGTTGTAAGAAATTTATGTGTAAGTTCAAAGTGTGTGTATTTTAATAGCAAATTAAAGTAAAATAGGTTCAAAAGCAACTCAAAGAATAATTCGATTAGCTGGGTTTCATGGCACAAGTGGGAAGGAAAAATTTTATATTGCTATAAAAAAATCGAAAACTTCAATTTTCATCTACCAAAAACATAAAAAATGCTTTTACAGTGCTATATTTACAAAAGAAAGCAAATGTAATAAATTTAGAGTAGTGTTTGCTTAATGGTTTATAAAAAATTCGAATGAATAATGTATCTTTTTCGTTAAACATGGCGATGGAAAAATGAAATATCATCCTTTGCCATAACACCATATTATCTTTTGGAGGAGGTTAAATTCGAATTTATTGACTGTGTGATGAATAAGTAAACATAAAATACTTATTTTTAAAATAATCAATCGGACATTACGGTTTATTGTGGACTCGAAGTTCGAAATATCAATCCTAAGCATACGAATTTGAATTTTCGAATGGGGTTGCCTTATAATAAAAAAAGAAGAAACTAAAATTCCTCCTAAATCATTATATTTTGTAAAGAATATATTTGACCAGAATTTAAAAACAGAATTTGGAAATGATATTTCAAAGCACTAGATACACTCATGTCCATCGAATAATGAAGTTCAGGCAAAAAAGAGACACAAAACAAATTTGACTTATTTGTAAAGTCTATTTATTAAACAAAAGGTAAAGAGCAAAAAAAGATGCTATATGTTTGACATAATAATTAATAAAAATTGCGATTTTTACTCCCTGGAGCAAATTTCAAAAAAGGACCTATTTACAAAAAACAGTATAGCATGGTTAGTAGGATGGTTAATATGGAGTATGTCTCCCGGACGATGCAATACAGGCCTTACAACGCCTAGGCATGCTGAGTATCAAATTAACAATTGATCTTGGGGAATATTACACCACTCATCAAGCAATGCCCTCCGAAGTTTCGGTTGACAGGTGGGAGGGGGTTGATGGGCTGCAATGGAACAAAATAAGTGGAGGGTTTGCTAAAATTTACTTATAACAAGCCGCTAACAATATTTTCTTAAAAACTCATGAATATTTAATTATGCATTAAAAATTGCGTAACAAATGGAATGAATTTAATCAAAATGTATTTTTTTATTCTTAAACATTTGTGAATAACTTTCATTTTTCATCGTGTCTTATTGTATTTAAAACCAATTTATTATAAATAATTAAAACAAAGCCTAAATAAAATAAACAATATGTGTTTAAGCTAAATTGTTTCGAAGCAATGCATTTGCAAAATTTTATTTTCATTTTTTTATATACATAGCAGTTCTATGCGAAGCGATTATTTGATACATAATATCTGATATTTTTTTATGCGTCCCGTTGTCAAATTACATGGAATATTTGTAGCCTGAGGTCTTTGTATTTTGCCTGGTTTAGTAAATGGCAAAGTAGAGGAGAAATGCTATTGCTTCATGAAAAATGACTTCCGCAACGTTTTTTTTTTTTTTTTTAAATCATAGAGGAAAATGATTTTCGATATCGAAAATGAATGCGATTGAATTGTGTCTTCTACGTTTAATTGAGCATAATTTATGCTCACGTGAAATTTAGATGGTAAATTTTGCAAATGAGTTGAAAATAAAGCACTTCATAGAATATAAAACAACTTAAAAACCTATGCTTGTACCAAAAAAATGAAAATAAAAACAATAAATAAAAAATAAATATATAAATAAAGATCATTTTGAAAATGTTTCTGAATTTTTTACTAAAATAGAAACACATAATTTTAATATGAAATATTTGTTAAAATCTTCTGTCTAAATAAAGAAAAAACTGAAAATGATTAAAATTAATAATTGAAAAACGGTTAAATAATATGAATCATTGATTGTTATCCATTATTAAACCATTATTAACTGTTCCATTATCCCTTATTAAGAGCTTTGCAATCAATAAACTAGAACTAAGGATGTTTATCTGAGACATGTTTACATTAGCTTTCCTATGTGGAGAAAAATTATTGTTTTTAACTGCAATGCAATAACAAGTTAATTGTAAATCCCTAATGATACACTTATTATTAAGAAGGAGAACTTTGGACTGAATTTGTTAACTTATTATTTAAGATACAACATTTTTAATACATTAACACTTATCATAATTTTCTCGCAAACTGCAGTCATTTCAGCTTAAAATTGATACCATAATGTAAATTAAAATATTTTTTAGAAGTTTATGTAAAATATTGTCTATTTTCTCAAAAAATCTTATTTTAATTGTGGTACACACTTCTGAATGGCGACATATGGAGAGAGGAACCAATAGTTCCCATGTTTACGCTGATGATTAGTATGATGAATTTGTTAACTGGAAATTATTACTGTTCGTATCGAAGAAAAAGGGATGAAATGCCTACCCTGATATTCTGTTTGTTATGAATTTCAAATTGTAGATTTTGTGAAGCATGAATGCAACTTGCAATATATTCTGAAAGCCAGACTTGTATCGCAATGGTAACAAGTTCAGCTACAGTGCTACAGACCTGAGATTTGAATTGTTCTAGTCACAGTTTTCAGAAACGAGAAGACTCAATGGCGACTGGAACAATGTGTATAAAACATCTCGCATCGATAGTCCCTCTACCTGCTGAGAGTTTTTTCTAATTTTCTCCCATACGACAAACAATTGCGAGGCAGCTCACTCCTAAAAATCCTCCAGGAAGGCAATGTCCATCTTCCAGTAACCGTCGGTTTGTCATTCGTGATATGCATGACTTACACCGGTTTCTAACGTCCTCTTTCTTCCTGATAGGCCGCTATATTGCCCGAGTACATTGGTGAGGTGTAGTGAAAGAGTATAGTAGAAAGTAGTATATAAACAAACAAAAAATCAAAATTCAAAAGAAACCCTCTTAAAAATTTAAATATATATATATATTTATAAAATCCATATCTACATAGAGATATTCCACAGATTTTTTAATATATATTTCTTTCATTAAAATCGCCTTATTACTTATTTAAATATTTTAATAAATTATAAAATGTTATCAATTATTTTATGCATTTATAATTGCTTTTTACGAAACTGCAAGATGTAATAATTGCTTTAAATATTTAATTTATACATTTTCGAGAAGAATATTATTTATTCAATGAAAATTTTAATAGTTTTATGTCGAAATATATGATTTTAACCCTTGAAAAATTTAATGGAAATTTCCGGATAATAAAATTTCCTCGAACACATTAATGAATATCTTATATCTAAAGGGCATGAATTAAAGAAATTTATATATTTTTAAATTTCAGTTTAACAATTTATAAAATTAGATTCTCCGAAATTAATTGAAAATTCAATTATTTATAAATTATCTTTGAAATTGAAACAAAAAATGCGAAATATTACTAGAACAGAGTATTAACAAGTTAATTAAATAAGTCAATTCATTATTTAAAATAAAAGAATAATCTATCCGTTAAATTATAATGCAAATCACAAAATTAAATACCTTTTTTTTCCAACAGTGATTGTAAGAAAATCAAATTAAAGAACTGTTAACTAATTTTAAATAATTAATGTAGAAGTAAAAGTAATTACAAATCTGTTTCAGACTGATAAAAACAACAAATAATTTGCTTTTTTAATGGCATAGACGACTGAATCCTATTAACTTCAGTAATTGAAGCTTATCCTAAATTAATTGGAATTGTGGCAATTCGCATCTTTGATTAACTAATTCTTAGCTACAGGAATCTTTCAAATTAAATTAACGATTTAAACAAAGCTTATTTATGTATATATTTTTAAAGAAAACGGAAAGAGATTACATAAAAGAAAAGTTCATGTAAAGCTTTTTTAAACAGATCAATTGAATTGAAAGCAAGAAATTAACAAAACCACATTTTATCCTTCTGCAAGATATTGGAAAAAAATTCTATTGAATAAGATTTTTGGGAGGTTTTTTTTTTTTTTTTCTTTTTGAAATAAAAACAATACCTTTTTGTTGTGTTTGCCACTTCCAAAATAAGTTAAAATTTTTATGAATCATTTTGTGTATTGTCTAAGTTTTAAAATGGAAGAAATGATTGGATTTTATTGAATCTTAAGAGAATGAATACGAATTGTTACTTGGTTAAATAAAAACTATTGTTTTTTTTCTGAAATACTTTAAAATAAGTTCTTTGTTTTCGCCATACTATTTTCTACAAATAAAAAACCTTAGGCAATTTATATCTTTTCAAGCTTAAAAGTAAAATCTTTATTATGCATGTTTTAACTAAACTATTTATGGTAATAGAAACTGTGTCCTATTGTTTTTATCAACAATAATTTGAGAAATACTGTATTCTTGGTTAATAAAGATAGTTTAAAATATTGAGGGTTAATGTTATTATTGTAAAAGTAATAAACATCATTGATAAATATTCTGAGTTAAATTTCTCTTATTATTACATTAAAATGTTATATTTGGTAAAAATAATTATGTATATAAGAATAAATATGGTTTTAGTTTTTATTCAGAAATGTGAGGTTTCATTTTTCTTAAAATCATTTTAATATGATTTTTAACTATTTAAACAATGTTTTCGATTGATTACATAATATAAAAAAAGGATCCGAAAGATTTGAAGAGATTTATTTAGGAAAAAACCCTGTGGAAAATCTGACAGAATTTTTTTGTATTGATGTTTAACCCCATAACGAGAAATTTGTTGTTAATCTCAGAATTTAACTATAACATTGTTAGATTTAAGTTGAGAATTTACTATTAATCTTAGTTAGAGTTAATTAGAACTTACCGTTAATATGTGAATTAAAGCATAGCAATGATTCCAAGACGTATTGCAGTATTTAAAGGTGAAAAATGACATCTGTGTTTCACGGTAGTTAACATATAGGAAAAAATTGCAATGCTTTCAGATTTATTCGATCTGAAAGCATAGCAATGGTAAAGAGAAGTTCAATCAATTTCAAAGAGAAGTTATCTATAGCAGCTTTCTTGAAATAGGTCAAACAATTAATCCACAGTATGATTATCAACAAAACTGAAATCGTACATCAGAATTGCTGTTATCAGAACCAGGATTAATGAATAGGAAAGAAGTTATTCTTCTTTATGATAGCGCAGAATCACAAGTTTTACAAGTCTCACTCCAAAAAAAAAAGAAGGGATCTCTGCCTCATCCCTCCTATTAACCACACTTGTCTCCTACTGACAGCCACTTCATTAAACATTTAGAATCCTTTTTAATGAATAAAACGCTGTGCCAATCACGAAACTGTCAAAACA
>BPLR01008022.1:0-29366 GCA_021605095.1 Caerostris extrusa | reverse complement strand
ACTGTAACACATAACACACACAATAAAATTCAGGGTAATTATTTACAAAATCATCTTAAAAGCAAGTTTCTTTTAAGGATCTTTGTACTCTCTGTATTGCCTTTCCTCTTCACTCGACTGTCCACTCCCTTTTTTTTTTTTACTCTCTCTCAATCCTCGGTTCCAAGGACAAACGACGGAAAAAAAAAAAACATGCAGACCGCAGTCTAACGAAGGTCAGCCCATATCTGAAAGAAAGATTTATCAACCTTAAACTCTTCCCTTCCGCTTTATAGTTTATTGCGGGGGATCTTTACTCAAGTTAACACGTTATTGACTCTAATAAATTAGGAAACAGCGAATATTATAATTTCCTTACATTAAAAGTTTATTTTTAACAAGCTACAGTGGCATTGTGTTCTCTGCTTAATATTTATTCAAAATCTTACAATCTTTCCAAAAAAAAAAATCATTATTTTTATATCATTTTTAAATAAAATGTACACATGATAAAGCGGACTACAGTACAAGCATCCGCGACCTAGATTAATCACTCAAAAGCCGTTGCTAACAGAAAAAAAATGTATATTATTGAGTTTTTATGATAATCTAAAAATTTTAAATACTTATGTAAAGAAGAAATATATAATATTGACCATCAAAACAAAAAAATATTATAAATAAAATTATCTAAATTAAAACTGATTACAAAATATATTCATTTTTTTTTTTATTTTTTTTTTTTTTTTTTTTAAGACTTTTGCCCCAATTAGAGAAAAAAATCAAAAAAAAATATCAGAACTTAACATAAATCACTTATTTTAAAACTCATTAAATTTTTCCAGTGTTAATGCTTTCAGAAACTGATTATTCCTTTTTAACTAATGAAATTTTTAATTTAATTGCTATTAAATAATTACTAGTATATTTGTATATAATATAAACAGTCATAAAAAAAGCCGTTATCAAATTAATTTGAACAAATATTTCTAGAACTGAATTTATTTTTATACTGCCATCTGTCGTTAATAAATGTATTTAATAATTCAACTGCAATATATAATTAAATTAATTCTTTTTAATTATATTTTCTGTGAGTTCTCTCACTAATAATTATTTTATTTATTGATACAGTGCATTTTTAAACGAAAAATTATTGAAAATTGTCATAATTTCGTAATGAAACAAAAATCTTTCGTTTGTCTTTTAACTTTTATAAAGCAAATTTTGAGTTGAATACCTTGGCAAAACTTTATAATTCACATTGCCATTAGCAGATTAAAAAACTCTCTGACAAACATTATTATAAAAACGTTTCAAGATATGATCATTTTAAAACTATTATTTTATGATTTTTCATTAAATAAATTTTTTTTAATATAATTTGCAATATTTAGTGTCACTTTATTTATTTCAACTTATTTCTATATAATTGGATTCCATAGTTAAAATTACAGAAAAAATTAAGATAATTGATTTTTATATTTGTTGTATTTTGTGTATTTGTTTTTATTTTAATATTGCAAATAAGTGCGTTTTGTTTAATTATTGTTTTTTATAATAAGAATCTTTTTTTACCTATAAAACTATAATACATTATAGCTATAAACATTCCTCGACACTATTACAAAGATTCGGCAAGACAACGTGGTCATTGGACCTGGTAATAGTTTGAGTTGCCTAAATTTAAGATTGCAGGGAAAATATTGTGTTTTTATTTCCTTAGTTGTTCATATACTACTGTGTCCAAAAAGTAAGACCAAAAATTTTAATTTATATTTCCAGGCTTTTGGAATTTCATTTTTTTTTTTCTTATTTAGGTTGTTGGCACTGTCCTTGACATCTGTGTGAAATTTTAAGTCAAAATATTCATTAGTGTTTGAGTTACGCTTGGTTTTGTGAGACGCTAAAACTGATTCAGGCGATTTTTGAAATGTCTGAATGAATTGAGCAAAGAACTTGCATTCAATTTTGTTTGAGGAAACGTATAGAATGTTTCAGAAGGCATTCGGTGAGCATTCCTATATTGGAAAGAAATGTTTAGAAGTGGTATAAAACAGTTCAAAGGCAGAGAACGCGTTTGAAGTCGAAGAAACCCTCTGGGCCAACATTAACCCCAACCGACGAAGCTCACGTCCAAAAAATTGAAGATTTGATGCTTGCAAACCGCCGATTTACAATTCGAGACCAAGCTGATGATGTTGGAATTTCAAAATTCTATTTTAAAAGATGTTTTGGGCCTCAAACGCGTCAAATCTTGATTGGTACCTTCATTGATTCTTCGTGATTTTTTCGCCAAAAAATGAAAACTCCATATCATTTCAAAAACCACCGTATTCACCTAATTTAGCATCGTGCTGCTTCTTTCTATATTCCTAAACTCAAAAAACCACTCGGGGACAACATTTTGAGTCGATTGATGAGACATTTCAAAAATCACCGTAATCAGTTTTAACCGTCTCACAAAACCAAGCGTAACTCAAGCACTAATGAATATTTAGACGTAAAATTTCGCACAGATGTCAACGACAGTACCAGAAACCTAAAAAGAAAAAAAAAGAAATACCATATGCCCGGGAAATTTAAAATGAAAACTGGTCTTACTTTTTGGACACAGTTGTATATTCTTTTTTGTGAACGAACTTCTGCTTTTTGTCTCGATTTTGGAGAGAAAATTTCGCATTAATTCTGGAACTAGCTACCGAAGTCAATAATGCTCCGTACTACGATAGATTAAAAATTTTAATATACATTTTGAAGGATTCATTCAATGTTAGGTTTGATGATTGTCAAGATAAAAAAAAAAAATTATCTTTTCACAAATCCTTTTTCAATTTCTCTGCAACATTTTATTACCCATTTGAACTCCAAATCGAATCAATTATTGACCTACAGCACCGTACTCAGCTGAAAAACAAATATAAGGAACTTATTTCAACTGCAAGTGCTCCAAAATACATTGAATTTTGAAAATTTGTACCAACAAGCAATTTTCCAAATGTATACGATTTGGCTGTCAGATAGTGTTGCAGGTTTGCATCAGAATATGTTTGTAATCAAATTTTTTCTTTTATTAGCACGATAAAATAAAAATATAAGATTATCTGATATGCACTTAAATCTCCCAATTTTGTTAGGACTGGTTATTGAACATGCTAATATAAAAAAGAATAGAACTAATCCTAATAAATGCAAGAACTTATGCTGATATAAAAGACTAGGTGTTTAATTAATGCGGCATAGCTGTTTTATAATTTAGAATTAAATGTTTCATGTTAGGTCATGTATAAAATAAAACTGAATAAACTTTTTAAAAAGTTTATTAACAAAAACACAAGTTTGTATACTTTTGTTTTATTTATTATATTAATTAAATCCCAGACTTGCATAAAAAAAATGTGTGCCATTTAAGTAAAAATCCCATAATCAGGTTGTAAATAATTTTTCTCGCCTTTTTTTTTAGTGCGTTGGAAAATTTGGAAGTGGCACATATAGTTTTTCTCAGATAGTGGCACTCTTCCCAAAAAAGGTTGAGTTATTTCCCAGGGCCAGATTAGATGAAAAAGAGTCCATGGCCCACTTTTCGAGATTCCTTTCACCTCTCCTTTTTTCAATTCCTTCTATTAGACCCCTTTCATCTTGCTCAAATTTTCAATCGCTCATAAAATTTTTATTCATCCCTCAAGTTCAAACACATTTTTTTTAACTTGAGTGGATAACTAAAATACAGTTTTTCAAATTACAGTAATTAAATTTAATTAATTTTAGGTTTTTTTAGATTTAACGTATATATTTACAATGTTTAAAAAAAACAAAATTATTTATAAAGGACTTGCTGCAATAAAGTGAAAAAAAAGTAGGAATTGACTTTAAAAACTTTTGTAAAAAAATGTGGCAATAAATACATCATTACTGGATAATAAATAAAATGAAACATGTGGATTGGTACATCTTTATAAAATGGATAATAAATAAAAAAAAAATAGTCGAGAACCCTTATTTGACATTTATTCTCAGCACTGTATACAGTACTTGTAAAAATAATAAATAAAGTGGTATATGGGGATGTGAAGCAATAATCCTAATCACTATACATATGAACAGTTAGTTTTCCTTATTTTTAAAAACATCGCTCTACGATCGTGTTACCTACGGTTTAAAGTGGATTCGAACCACTAAAACATCCATGGCACCAGAACTCGAACCCGAAACCTGTGGTACCGAGCGCCAGAGCGCTAGCCACTCGGCCAAGGCCCCTTGAAAAATAACTAATCAAACATAAACATTTACATGCACTTTATTTGAAGAACAAACCAAACTTAGTAGCATAAGGCGTCAATATTTGCCATAGCAATCAGTGAACGTATGAACTATACTTTGGGGCAATCAGTATATACAAATAGACCCAATGAACCGAACACGTTGATATTAACCAATACATTTTTATGTTTGCTTATTAGTCCTATGTGTAGAATTTCTCCTTATTTTTGATTCAGTGTTTTTAGAATAGTGTAATTCTAATTTTGCTAACAATTTGAATGTAGGCCTCTTGATCTTGAGGCCCTAGGCTGAAAGCCTATAGGAAAATCCGGCGCTGGTCATCCCTGATTTAATACGTGGAATCGTTTTAGATATGCTGCGATAGATAGAATTAAAAGACAAAACCGAAATATTTCATTAAAAATAAACTCATATCTATTTTAGTTATGTATAATAATAAAAACATTCAAATTACCAGAATATTTCATTTTCAAAAAAATAAACTCGTATCTATTTTAGTTCGGCTATTATTTTGTATAATAATAAAAAATTTTGAATCACAGTCCTTTATTCAAAAGAAATTTGTTTCACCAGAATTCCAGAAAAATTTTGCTTTTATTTACATCTTCGTAAATATTTATATAGAAAAACATAAAAATAAAAATCAATTTTATTAAATCTCTAAACTTCAATTTTCATTCGTTAAAAATATACATTTAAATTCTCTTATATTTTAAAATAAACTAAAAAACTTTACTAGATTCTCAAGTTACATATTACAGAAAGATTAAATGTATTTAATAGAAATTATTAGAAATCTAAAATATAAAAAATAAAATAAACTGCTCAGATTTCCGATTGTTAAAGAATTTAATGCAATCAAATTCAATGAATAAAAATTACTCAGAACTACCAAATTCAATATTAGTTTTAAAAAATTTGCATTAAAAAGAGTTCAATTAAAAACAATGTTTGACTGGAAATTTAAAAAAGTCCATTACAATTGTAACCGTTCAAAATTCAATACAGAAATAAAAAGTGTTATAGTTAAGAATAGCCATCCAACTTGGTAGTCTAACATGAAATGGTTCTTTAATAAACATATTACACAAATAATGCAAAATTGTCAATAGCAACATTATCAAATGGGTACATTTTAGAACGGGGATTCCTTTTTATCAAAGTCTTGAAGTCTCTATTCGTAGTTTTATATTGAATATTTAATTTTTAACGTAGTTAAGCATTGCAGCTGCAAAATCTGTTAATTAACATTAACAAATGCCAAGTGTTAAGTGAATTTAACTTGCTTTGAGATTTATGTTAATTAAGTGAAGTAAATCTAAAAGTCAATACAATAAAAAAAATTTTACGCTATAAAGAATTACAGTTATCAGTGCGTAGTAATTTTAATTTCCAATTTATCGATTAAGTACCAAGCGAATTTTCCCCCTTTAACACGTTTTAAAAAAAAAAATAATTTTTAATTATCCCCACTTTGTTAAAAAGATGCCGTTGTGAATCTTTTTCCCACATCTTGATCATATAGCGTAATTCTATTGACCGTTATATCAAAGCTTTTACATGAAAATCGATAGTAAGCAAGATATTTGCACCAGCAATGCCCAACTAGCGTCAATTTTTTTTATCATCTTTTTTTGAGTAGACATATCTAAAAAGCAATACAAACAATCTAAGATTAGTAAAAAAAATTAAAAATTATTAGTTATAAAAAGTTTGGTAGACCAAAATCTCGATAACAGATAAGGAAAAATTAAAAACGTCCCTCTTTAAAATTGAAACTCATTTCTTTTCACAATTAAGTAACCATTATTAATCGTTATGCTTCAAAACCATTTTTAACTATTATTAGTCATCATTTTCAATAAAATGACGACATGTCATTAAATTAAATGGGAAAACCAACATAGTAAGAAAGGCCTATTCTTGGTGGAGTTAATATTTTTTAGGTATTATGGGTATTGCTCGAGTATGCCTATATTCAACATAGTCTATATATCCATCGTTGTTTAGGTACTCCACTTTTAAAATTCCATCTGCAAAAGCATTCAATGCTTCATCCGTATATATATGACCTGGGTAATGGAAACCTTTCATACCTATAACAGCTTTCCAAAGTTCGATACCATCTAATTTCTGGTTTCCATCAAGATCATGGTGGGAGAAATAGAGGAAATCCGTCATCTCTTTATTGACAAACTTCACTTCTTTCATTGATATATGTTCTCTTTTATGTTTTTTCTCCGCAGAATCGCGATTTCGCGTCAAATGCAACCGTGAATTAGACACTGGAATTACAATCATAGCATTTGCGTAGAAAACTGCTACCGAGACTAAAATTAAAGTTTGTATTAAAAAGATATTCATCATTTTTCGGGAGTTTCGTTTAGAATAAAAATTTTTCGTCTTAAATCCAGTCAAATCAGAAAAACGTATCAATTTCCCTCTTGCTCAACGTCAAAAAATATTAATCTTAACTTCAATATATAAACGTTTACAAAGCATGACAGTGTTGCCGTTTACAAAAGAAGAATTTTTTTTTTTTTAATTTATGTATAAAATGTCACCCTAGAACTCATTTATGTGTTATTTGTGATAACACATAAATGATTCGATCAGGAAAAGACACAGGGACCTAATCCTTCACCCAAAATTGTCTCCTAATTTGAATGTTAGTGAAAATTCTCACCAGGTAATTCAAAATAAAGCAAGATATAGTCAGGATTGTCACTAAATATAGGCATGTAAAATGTCGCCCTAGAACTCATTTGTGTGATATTTATGATATCCTAGAGTATTCGATCGTGAAATACACAGAACCAGGAATCTTTCACCTAAAATTGTCCCATAATTTGAATGTTAGTGAAAGTCTCCAGCAGGTAATTCAAAACAAAGCAAGATATTGTCAGGATTGCCTCTAAATACAGATATTGGTATACCCCAATAAATTATATAAATATGTCTAAAGGAGGGAGTGATGATATTAAACAGGTTTCAAATTTAATATTTTTATATGATATTTTTATACGGTTCCTACACATGAAAAATTTATTTTGTTTTAAGGTGAAAGAATTTACTAATCAATATACACTGGATCTCAGTCTGAATCGAGTCCTACTGAGAAAAACAAAATTTAAAAACCAATAATGTGTACCTCAAACGAGTAAAAAAGTATCCACTGCTATACCATTGCTTATTAATTATTGGCTCGCTTATGGTTCATTTGAAGTGGTTCAGGTATTGTCGCTACTATACCACAAAAACGAGAAAAAAAAATATAAACTGGTATACCATTGATTGCAATTATTGGCCTCGCTTATGGTTCACTGAATGGTTCATTGTTGCTAATTTCTATACTGAAAAAGAAAAATATAAAAACTCATTGCAATTATTGGCTCGTTTATGTTCTTTTGAAAGTGGTTCAGGTATTGTCTCTAAGGTACTATATCACAAACGAGAAAAAAAATATCCACTGCTATACCATTGCTTATTGCAATTATTGATTCACTTATGGTTCTTTTGAAAGTGGTTCCGGTATTGTCTCTAGGTGCTATACCACAAAAGAAAATATCCACTGCTACACCATTGCTTTAAATTATTGGCTCGCTTATGGTTCATTTGGAAGTGGTTCTGGGGATATTGTCTCCTAAGGTGCTATACCACAAAAGAGAAAAAAAATATCCACTGCTATATCATTATTGCAATTATTGGCTCGCTTATATTCATTTGAAATGGTTCGGGTATTGTCGCTAAGGTGCTATACCACAAAAAAAGAAAAAAAATCCACTGCTACACCATTGCTTATTGCAATTATTGGCTCGCTTATGGTTCATTTGAAGTGGTTCAGATATTGTCTCTAAGGTGCTATACCACAAAAAAGAAAAAAATATCCAATGCTACCATTGCTTATTGCAATTATTGGCTCGTTTATGGTTCATTTGGAAGTGGTTCAGATATTGTCTCTAAGGTGCTATACCACAAAAAGAAAAAAAAATATCCACTGCTATATCATTGCTTATTGCAATTATTGGCTCGCTTATAGTTCATTTGGAAATGGTTCGGGTATTGTCGCTAAGGTGCTATACCACAAAAGAAAATATCCACTGCTACACATTATTGCTTATTGCAAATTATTGGCTCGTTTATGGTTCATTTGGAAGTGGTTCAGATATTGTCTCTAAGGTGCTATACCACAAAAAGAGAAAAAATATCCACTGCTATACCATTGCTTATTGCAATTATTGGCTCGCTTATAGTTCATTTGGAAATGGTTCGGGTATTGTCTCTAAGGTGCTATACCACAAAAAGAAAAAATATCCACTGCTATTGGTGCTGCAATTATTGGCTCGCTTATAGTTCATTTGGAAGTGGTTCAGATAGAGGAAAAAAAGAAAAAAATATCCACTGCTATACCATTGCTTATTGCAATTATTGGCTCGTTTATGGTTCATTTGGTAGTGATTCAGGTATTGTCGCTAAGGTGCTATACCACAAAAGAGGAAAAAATATCCACTGCTATACCATTGCTTATTACAATTATTGGCTTCATTTGGTAGTTATGGTTAACTTGGAAGTGGTTCAGGTATTGTTGCTAAGGTGCTGCCAAGTGCTGTCTATGAGAATTTAAACGTTAAAGAATTTTCAATTTAAATCAATAAGAGTGTACTCTTCATGCTTACTATAATCAAACTTTTGAGGCGAACAATATTATTATATTGAGAAAAGTAAATTTACTCAATATAAAATTTTGTTGGATATTAAAAGATATGTCTTGTGAAAATCTGAAATAATCAATTTCGCAATCATACCAAATGATGCAATTAACACCTAAGTTTGCATCTAATTTGCAAAATTTCTATATTGTATCAACATGATTTTAGATTATTTCGAGTTTTTAAAGTGGTTCATCACTCAAAGAATTATTTTACATCTAAATCTGTAATTATATTAATACTTAAATAAAGATTATTGTTATCATTTAAGTTTTTATAAAAATAAGGGTAGAATAAAATTGAATTTGGTTCGATGTAAACTGAAGAAATTAGCTTGTGAGATATTCTTTATTGCTAAATTGTCCACATTAATCCGAAGTAAAGATTTTCAATCTCGCCATGTTAAATCATATTAAAAGTAAAATTAAAAAATACATAAATATTCTATACGATCAACGCTTTAAATGATGTACTGTTCACAAGTTGAGGTTTCCACTACATATCCATAATGGATACATACATATTATATCCATGTCTATATAAGATTCACAATAGTTATTTATGCTTAGTTATTCCATAAATATTTGAAATTTCAGTATATTATTATTCAAACTGTCTTTGTTTTGCAATAAACCAAAATCCACGTACAAGAAACGTATAAGATCTGTAAATCTATTATCTTCCAAAGAGACATGATGAGATAGTCGACGATGTTGGTAATTCAATCTTTCTCGAGCTATTTGAAAAACAACCGAAACTCAGGAAAATTATTTGTTAAAGCAAGAAAAATTCTTGAAAGCTTTGTTATTCATTGTGCCTCTATCTACCTCATAAATAGAGTTATAATTTATTATCACTTATCTATTACATCTATTATCTGTCTCACGAATAGCTGTAAAAGATCACAAAACTGATCATTTGTTTTCGCTGTAGGGTGGCAAATTTCGTTTATTTTTCGCTATGGTACGTTGGCTATTAATTAGTTCATAGTTTTCTGATTGCCTATCTTAAATTGGTCGTCTAATAAAATCTGTTCTTAAGAGTATATACGTAAAAATCAAATAGCGGATTTATCAACACCTCCAACAAATTCAAATTTGAATCTTTTTTGCACGTTAATAGCAAGTAATGCAATAAAAATAGCTGGATAAAAACCTTTAAATGTGCTCAAAATGAATAATTTTTTTTATGAATAATAATTTATGAGGATTAATATTTAATATTTTATTATTTTAATTAGATTAAATTGACTTCTTTTTAAACGTTCTAACTGTAAAGTAAGTTGCAAAAAAAACAAAAGGATCTATTATTCCATTTTAAAAAAGAAAATATATTTAGTAAGAGTTTTGAAGAACAAAATTTACCTTACAATTTTATTCTACGTCAAATAAAATAGTTTTCTATAAAATCTTTAGAAGTAGTTTTGCAATAAATATACTCAACGTTTACATTTACTGTCAAAAGTAAGTTTATCTCTATTTTTTAATGCTGTTTAAAAAATTTCTGAAGTAAAATATTGTTGGATTTTAAAACGTTTTGAAAGTAATATCTTGCAGAAATTCTGAATACATATTTAATAGAGACTTTATTCCGAAACTCGATTAAATTTTGTTCTCATTGTAAAAGATAAACAAAAGCAATTCTTGGATTTATTTTCCATAAAAATATATATATACGTATATTTGAATACTAAAAAAGTAATTATGTAAATTTCGTAAAATTTATTATTATTATGTAAAATATGTTTTGTTTTGTAAAATTTTATATGAAGAAATATTTTAGTAAAGTAAACAATGTTATAAAATTTTTTTTTCTGTGTTTGCATTTTAACGCCATCTAGTGACAGACATTTAAGATAAAAAAGCATTTTAGATTGAAAAGTTTTAAAAATAATACATTGTTTTAAAAAAAATACTTAGAAAATTTAGCAAAGGGTCTGAAACTTTTTATGTTACATGTATATTTTTAATGTATTAGGTATTAAATTGCATACGAATAATTTTTGAAACAAGTTTCCTAAAATAGTTTATACTTCTGTAAATAGATGGCGCCATGAAAGGATTTAGAAAATAAATCTGACTGATTATTTCCCTACTTGGTATTTGTAAGTGGATTAAATCTCTGAAGATTTTATAGAAATTTTTTTTTAAATGACAAATTATGGTAATTTTCTAATTAAAATAATTTTACATATCACGGCTCTTAAGAAATAATCAGATATAGTAATAAATTTATTCAACTGCTATGTTTTTACATTTAAATCAAAAATTTTATGCATTTAAAATGTTTATTTTTACATGCATAAAAATTAAATACACTTTTACAATAATCTGACACTTATCTATAATAATTAAATTAATTTTTATTGTAAAATTTTTGCCTTGGATTTAAAAATTATCTGCTTAATTTATTTATTTTGAATAATATTTCGTGGTTATATTCAAAAATGGTTATATTAAATTGTATAGCAATATTAATTTTTTTTTTTGAAAAACTGTTAGTTATATTTGAAATGTATTGCAGCTGAAATATTACCACTAGTGTGACATTAGTAAAAATGGAATTATTTGTAATTTCAATTGAGTTATTCCAATTTTACTTTTTAAAATTACCCAAAATATGATTGAAATAAAAAAAATTTAAAGTTACAGTCAAATTTAATTAGTAATCTTGAATTTTAGAAAATTCAAGATTATATCATTATAAAAAAAATCTTTGTAGATTTGCAAAGTAATTTAATCTCTTTTATTTAACAAAATACTTAACCTAAAATTGTGCTTTTGCGTATAAAGCAGTTTTTTTTTTTTTTTTTTTGAAGATGATATTTTCAATTATTTATTTATTTATTTTGAAAGGATC
Source organism: Caerostris extrusa (assembly GCA_021605095.1). Classification (NCBI taxonomy): domain Eukaryota; kingdom Metazoa; phylum Arthropoda; class Arachnida; order Araneae; family Araneidae; genus Caerostris; species Caerostris extrusa. The sequence goes on along the minus strand of BPLR01008022.1, from coordinate 17,538 downwards.
TTTTTATGAAAACGGAGCTGACAAAATTTTTTCATACTAATTTTAGATTTAAATCTAGATGCTACAAAAACATTGCTATAAATTATTTTAAAATTAAGATATATTATATGAATCAATTCCTTTAATTATAAACTAATTATAAACTTAATATAACAGTCAAAATTTTAAAAGAATTTGTAATACTTTATTATAATTATTTAAATGGTATAAAAGAAACCTATAGAAAATTGTTTTAGTTTTATTTATGACAAAATATAAAATAAATGCTTGATTAATTTATATATAATAATAAAATTGTTCGATATCAATAAATTAGATGTACAATACTACGTTTTGCTACAAAAATACTTTTGTAATAAATGTAAAATGAAAAGCATTTACTTTAATGGTAGTTATTCTTAAATTACCTTTTTAATATCGCACCTCTTATATTAAATGATTAACATAAAAACATTTAAAAATAAAAAATTACACTATTAAAAGAAATACAAAAAATCTCAGAAATATATTTTATCTCTAATATTTCTAATATCATTTTTTATTATATTCGATTTAATCCAGTCGTAAATCTTGTAAGTTTACTGCTTCATATTTACTAATAAAAAAGCAAAAACCAACCATAAAAACGTTGATCTCCAACCATAAAAAAAAAAGGAAACTTTATATTTGTAAGGATTGTTGATGGGTAATAAATAAGGTTTATGATAGGTAATCTGGAAATTATTATGAAAAAGCATTTTTAGTATTATGGGAAAATTTTCTTTTGTCAAAACCGCCAAATTTATCGCCAAAACCACGATAGTTGCCAAGTAGGATATTATTTTAATCTTTTGGTTTATTGAGGGATATATAAACACAGCTACTCACCGAATCATGTGTCCATTTCACTTAAAAATATAATTAGTAATTTTTTGAAAGACTTGCAAATTTGGATGAGAAAATAAAATAGGTCACGTGATCGAATTTTAATTAGATAAAAGAATAAAAATTTTAAATATAAGACAATTATTCAAAGTTTTCAAAATATCTTATTCAATATATAATGTATTTATGTATCTCTACGATATTTGCTGTCAAAATATGTATGTTTTAAAATGTTAGTAAGTAAAGTCAATGATATTGTTAGTAAGTAATACATTAAATTGCTGTAGACGGTTTATGTAGATGCATGCATGTTAACTAATATTTTAAAGCTTGAGTATCAAAATAAAAACATTAAATAAAACTATTTGACTAATTTTTTCTAAAATTAGTCAAATAGTTTTATTTAATATTTAACTTAATATTTATTATTATATTTATGGATTTAACATAGAACCAAATATTAAAACACTTATGGACTTATATATAGTATCCACATCAAATTCTGCATTTGTTTTTAATTAAATTATTGATTTAAATTACGTATTAAGAACAGAAATGCATGTATACATTAAATAAGTTTAAGAGATGTTTTTTTTGTGTGTGGTCTTTCGCAATTACAGTGAGTAAGCGTGACTTTCAAGAATAAAATCAAATAAGTAATGTAAATAAAAAATTATTAGAAAATTTAAGAATTAAAAGCATTATTTGTTTGAATACTTAAAAAAATTCACCCTTGAGGTACAGTTGCTATTTATTGCAACAAAAACTTTCTGATGTTATATATAAAGATCCATAAGTTGTGTTGTCTCAGAAGACATTTAGTAACTTGACAAATCACGATTTTGAGAGAGAAATATTTCTTTAATAGAGTCAAATTAGCAGCTTCAGCTCACGATACCATATGATACAAATAAAGATAGTTCTTCGTATAATAAAATAGAAACATTTTATTTTATTCGTATTTTACACGAGTTTTTATCCATGTGTTTTGACTCGTGGCACCATCTGGTGTTCAAAATTAAAATATATGTATTAATCGTATTTAACTGATTATGTATAAATGTCATATCCGTAGAGCTTCTACTTATTTATGTGGAATGATTTATATCCACTACCACCCTTTCTGGGATTCCTTCCTCCGATATGTATATATATATATATATATATATATATATATATATATATATATTTGTCACATATATGTGTATTATGAATGGTCCCCTCTCTATCTCTGAAGGGAATTTTATGTTCGAGGAGGAGAGGTGAACCCCCAGAACCCAATGGGTCCAGTGTAACAAGACTCCATGATGTACCTTGAATATGCGAAATTCCTGCCAAAATTCTATTTTGTAATTCTAATATCTAATTTAAAAATTTTATTTCGCTGAATATTCTCAGATCAAAATGTTCTTCATTTAAAAGAAATGTCATAGCTTTAAAATAAATTAGTTCATAAATATTTATGTCTTTATGAAGGGAGAGGGCTATGCATTTCAATACTGTAGTCTAAAACTTTTTGGGGTTTTTTTCATAGTATGATGAAAAACGAAAAATTAGTGAAATTTGGCGAAATAATGACGAAACAGTGACGAAATTTAGAGAAACTTTTCTGTTTATAGTGCTCTTCTTGTAGTGCTTTATAGTGCTAGGGAATGAAAAGTTATATTTTTCTCCTTCCAGCGTCAGTCCAAATGCTTTAAAACAATGCGTATTTTATTATTGAAACAGTTCTACAGTGATTTTTATTCTTTTAATGGGTTTTTATTCGGTTATGAACATTAGCATATCTAGATCTGAGATATTAATAAATTATATGTTCGCTTTGCATAAAAATTCAAAATAAAAATTAAAAATAGGCTTATCTACGATCTGACATTATTTTATTACGTCTGGCATTAGGTGGGCTGGACAAAGTTCGTAGGCTGGACACATAGATGGAGCTACTAGTATTAAATCTATATGTTTTTAGTTAGCCCTAAAACTTCAAAAGACACGTCTATAAATTTGACAGCTATTTCACTATTAGTATGTGAGTTATAGCATTTTTAGTGAAGCCACTTTTGTTAGTTTGAAAAAATGGATAAAACGGAATTTCGTGTGTTAATAAAGCATTGATTTTGGCGAAAAAAAATACTATTGAAGCCAAGGCTTGGCTTGATAAACATTATTCGACTTTGCACCAGGAAAATCAACCGTAGAGAAGTGATTTTGCTAAATTTAAACGAGGCGAAATGAGCACCGAGGACGATGCACGCAGTGGAGGCCCCAAAGAGGCTGTTACCGACAAAAACATCAAAAAAATTCCACAAAATAATTTCTGATAACCGTAAAGTGAAGTTGATTGAAATAGCTGAGACCCTAAAGATATCAAAGGAACATGTTGGACATATCGTGAATGAATATTTGGATATGCGACAGCTCTGTTCAAAGTGGGTGCCGCGCGAACAATCGACCAAAAACAACGACGAATTGATGATTCTAAGTAGTGTTTGGAGCTGTTCAATCGTGATAAACCCGAATTTTTGCGTCGATATGTGACAATGGATGAAACATGGCTCCATCATTTCACACCGGAGTTCAATCGGCAACACTAAAATGCTATAACTTCACTAAAAATGCTATAATTCCCATACTAATAGTGCAACAGCTGTCCAATTTATACATGTGTCTTTGAAGATTTGGGCTAACTGAAACTCATATGGATTTAATACTAGTAGCGCCATCTATGTGTCAGCCTACGAATATTTCTGCCCACCTGTTATCTTATTATTCAGTTTCTTTAACATTTTACAAATACTTGACAAGAAAAATTAGTATTTTAGATTAAATATTTTAACCTGAAATGACTGATTCCGTCGAAGACATCGCAAAGTTGTTTATCCCTTTGTTTTTAAAATTGCCTGTGAATGCCTTCACGTTTTATTTTGAACAGAAACTCTAGATTTCTTCACTTGCATACCATGATATTTAATACAATTGATCTTCAATATTTTACAATGCTGCTTTATTTGTTTTTACACAGTAAGGGAAAAGACCTGCAGCAATTCTAGTGCAATGTATCATTAAGAGCCTCATCAAGTCAAAGAGATATTGCGGAATTCGAAGACACTGGACATAGACAAATAATCTTCTCGTGCAAAATTTCCTGGTCATAAAATCATTTCTTTGCATAATGTAATTTTTATGTTTATTGTGGGAGCTAGTTAGCGTCAGGAGTTGAATTTTGGAACCGAGAGTGTTTGCATCAAACCCTATATAGAAAAAGCCGAATTGAAGCTTTCATATCTATACCAAGAATGGACATTATAAATTTGTAAACCGGAAAATTGAAGACGAAGCATAGAAGCTGCTTAAATTCCTCCTAAATGCTTTTCTGGTTGATGCTTCATCTAATTTGTGATTCTGTGTAGTACGCCCTTTGTGCTAACTTTGATGCTAACTAACTTTCTGATACTAACTTTGTTCTGCTCATGGAAAAAGAGATACTTTGGTTAAATCACAGAATAAGGACTGTTGGTATTTGGCATCAAAAATTTTCGCCGAAGAGAGTTAAGTAACGGATTGCGATTGTAAGTATAGTGAATTGCAAGCGATACAAGAAACCAGGATTGCCACATTTGGCGACTTATTGCCCAATCACAAAATAGTCTCCAAATCCCTATTTTTGCAATTTGCCGATGTTAGAGAGTTTTTGCACACCGTATTTTTTATCGTTCGATATTTTTTTTCCCTAGCGCGCATGCTCATAGGAAACATTATTACACATACGCATGCGCAATTTCCTATGAGCATGCGCGCTAGGAAAAAAATATCGGACGATACAGTATGCAAAAAACTCTCTGTTATCACAGTTTTCGGTATTTGAAACAAACTACATGAAAGATATTTCCAAAAAAAAAAAAACTCGTAGACAAATATTATTTTTATGAAATAGGCAGATTTCATTTAAAGACTGTGCATAAATTTTTATATAAAACAATTGTTCATGGAATGTCTGAAGAGGCCTGGCTAATAGTGCATTAGGTTTCCGAATTAAGGATGCCGAGTTCAAAACCCAACAATAGAAGACTAATTCCAATGGCTGTGTTGAGGATGGAGATAATCAATCCATAGTCTGAAATGCCCTTTCATTAGTTTCGAAGTGAAGGACATAGAGGTGTGAATCGTTCAGACTCCATCCGTGAGTGTGTTTCCTTAAAAAAGCAATTCAAAATATGGATGCAGGTTCTCATGGCCCACATTGGGTGACGTTGAATCATCTGCTATTCTAGTGTCAGAAGATTTGGGTCAAGGTGCTCGACGTACAAAAATTGCAACAATACTTGATGATAAAGATTTGGCATATATCATTGCTATTTACAAATATTGATTTTAAATGTAAAATTTTCAATTTGTATAATTCAGAATTTCTCAAACTTTTTGAAGTCGTGGTGCATTTAAAATCCTACAATCAATTGTAGGGGCATTATACACAAATTTCTGAGAAATATGTTATCATAATTAAATATTACAAAAATAATAATAATGCAATAAAAAAATTAAATTAAACGCACCCCAAATTTATTTTTTTCTTGTTTTATGAAATACATAAACCTGATGGGCCCTAGCGATTTCTTCAATGTTCGATCATATATTTGAAAGGCAAACTCGTATTTTCTCATCAATACATTGAAGATTTCCTCTGTTTGTCAAAAAGAGACAGGAAAGTTTTTTTTTTATATGTTGACAAGCTACTATACTTGTTTTTTATATATATTATCTACTTTTATAGGAATTCAAAAGGTTTCAAGAGATAATTCCTTATGTTTAATCTTTTAAATCACAATCAGTGGATGTAATTACTAATTCTTCCTAGGTTAATTTAGATGATCAACTACACAGAGTATTGCTTACAAATGACGGAATCTCATAAGATACAATGGAAATTTTTTAGCATTTTAACATGATTTTTTTTTAACATTAACATCACATAGACACAAATGTTTCTAATAGCCAACCATGTTCAGCCTGATGGTCGAGTGACTAGCGGTACCACAGTTTTCGAATCTCAGTAGTGCCATGGATGTTTGTTGTGGTTCGGAATCCACTTTAAGCCGTAAGTCCTGTTCTCATATGACTGTAAGAGCCCAATCAGACTTTCTCTCTAACATCATTCCCAAACTGCAAAGTGGCAACTCAGCTCTAGGCACAGTGATGTGGTGTAGTAGTAGTAGCAGCAGCCAACCATGGAACTTACCGCTTTTTTAGTTTCTCGGAAACATTCTTTTGTTCATAATCGCTATTTGGTAAATAAAAGAAGAAAAAACAATCAGAAAGGTTAATTGCTTATAACGAAAGGTATCTTCGAGCTGCAAAACTGACAAGAAAAAAAGTCACTATATATATTTTTATATAGTGACACATATTTATCTGGAATACCACAATGTGAGAATTACTAGTATAATTACTTAATAACTATACGAAATACTAGTGTATGAATCAAAATAGTACATATCTACTTATTGAGTAAAAATCTAATCTCTAGAATCTATATGTGATTTCAAAGATGAAAGAGTACTCTACTATTCTGAATCTATGTATCTGAATCTGCTATTCCGAATCGTTTCCTATGCCTCTATATTAATGAACTCACCTGAATTAAAAGTAGATAAACCTTTTTTATTGATACATCAAGAAACCTGTAATAATAAATTGATGATTAATATGTTTATGAGTACTTTAGTATTGAGATTAGAATTTTCCGAAGTTTCTACGAAAAACAGTTGGGCATAAGATGAAAACTTTCGAACAATATTTCATTAAACTTATAATTGTATTTGAATCTATAATTCATGTATTAAAATTTTGCTTGATTGTTTATTAGTGATCGTGATGAATTTAGCAATTTGGATAAGAAAAGTGTTTTATGCAATATGAGGCATATATATATATATACACACACTGACTACCAATAAGTATTTGGACACCTCTGATAGAAAAGAAAAACGAACTTCATTCAAAATCAATAGTTGGTAGAGCCTCCACGAGAAGCAATTACAGCGTGAACCCTCCGGGGCATACTTTTCACAAGTCTTTGTATGACAGCTAGTGGTATTTTCTTCCACTCGACTTGAGAAGACATAGAAGTTCCTTCCCCGATTTTGGACGGGTAGACCAGAGAAACACCCCCCAGACCATAATTCCACCTCCGTCGAACTTGGACTGTTGGTACAATGCATTCTGGCAGGAGACGTTCTCCAGGCAGACGCCAGACCCAGACCCTGCCATCCGAACGGTAAAAGGTGAACCTTGATTCGTCACTCCAAAGAATCCGTTTCCACTGATCTACAGTCCACTTTCGATGTGCTTTGCACCACACAACCGAGCAGCGCGGTTGGACTTTGTGATTAAAGGCTTATGGGCAGCAGCACGACCATGAAAACCCCTGCAGATGTGCTTCCTTACGGATGGTATTCATTGAAACAATACTCCCGGATGCCTGTTGAAACTCCTCACGGATGAGGGCCATCGGTTGAGTGCGGTTCTTCCGAATTTCTCTGGTGAGCACTCGTCGGTCTCTATCTCCTAGTTTCGTTGGTCTGCCGACTTGGGGCACATTCCGACAATCACCGCTCACCTTCCACTTCTTAATCACATAGGCCACTGTCGATTTTGGGTACTTCAGATCGCTAGATATGTCCCTTAAGGATCGGCCACATTTGTGATACCCGCTAATTATACCTTTCTCGAAATCAGAGAGCTCCGAACTAATACGACTAATGCCGTTGCTGTTTCCTACACGATATATACCGGCGGAGTCCGTGACGTACCTCAGACCGCAGATATCGTCATTTGCATAGGTATCCAAATACTTATTTGTATTCAGTATATATATATATATATATATATATATATATTCGCACTCGTCTGGGTGTGGCTTGAAGTTTGATAGGAAATACTTCAGAGTTCCCACCAAATAGACAAAGCCGTTTTTCGTTGCAAAGTGCCTTCTATTAAGCGCCTAAACACATTTAAGGCAGCCTTGGCGAAAAACACAGTATTGAAAAAAAAATATTTTCTGTGTTAAATTTACCAAATTTCTGTTAATGCATGGTATAGAGCAGGGATAGCCAACCCGTGGCCCGCCTTGAACATTTTTCCGGCCCGTGAGATTTATCGCACTTTTACAAAATAAATTTATTTTATAATGGCCAAAGTAGGGAAAACTAATGTATTTAAAAAAAAATATTTGGTGTGCATCCATATATTTAAAAACTAAATATTGAAATTATGAGAAAAATTAACTTTGAGTTTAAAATAATATTCTTGTTAATATAAGGCAGATATTGCCTGTTTCATTTATGAGTTTACAGTGGAGAAACAAATATCGCACTAGTAAAATAAATATTTTTTAATGATTTCCTTTTTTTTATTTCATTTATATTTATATATTTTTTATATTTCATATTTAATAATATATATTTCTTTACAATGTGTTTTCAGTTTCATTATTATTATATTATCTATGTTTGCATGTAAGAATAATAGTAAATAGAATAATAATAACTCATTATGTTTCAATTTTTCACTCCAAAAAATGTCTATAGTGCGTCTAAATCTACATAATATGGGTATATATAATTTTATATGCGGCCTGCGGAGTTAGGATGCATTTCCAAAATGGCCAGCTAGATCATTTGGGTTATCACGCCTGGTATAGAGGAATATTTTCTGATTGCTAGGCGAAAATGCGTTTTGTCTCGCATGGTAATTTTTTATTGCGACTAATCCTTATTTTTAGATAATTTTCCAGGTTTTGTTGCTCCGTTATTTTTGAATTATTCCCATAGATGGCAATAGAAAATTGCAACCAATATAAGTGTACGTAGCATAGCAAACCTAGAGACTAGTATAGATTAAGACCAGTATAGCGTAGTCCTACATGACACTTATATTGTAATGTACAGAGTGCAAATAAAAGGCTAGAAACAATGGCGACCAATTTTTACTAACTTCGGTGACGTTGCCAAAACATAGTTCATCGAAATTACAATATATTTCTGTATATAAGCTAAGAATTATTTGAACTTTTTCTAAAGCTTAAATTAAGGAGGTCGTATTATATATGAATCCGCTAATCTCACAAAAAAATTTGGTACTTTTCCGTCAACAAACAGAAAATCTGATGTTAACGAAATTTGTGCCAGGCTAACGGAAAAGTATCAAAAATATTTTCAGCAAACGCGATCACCTGTTTTAAATTTGTCGTATGAGAAGATTTTTCTATTCCCAGTCATCTTTCAAACAGAAATTAGATGTCGCAGAAAGATTAGCACATAGAAGTAAGATAGATTGCTTCTATTTTGTATACAATGTGCTATTTCAGATAGTTACCAGAGATATAACTATCGTAGATGGCATCTGGCGTTTTACTTTACAATGATTTGATTAAAAAAATATTTCACCCGTTTTACAGTTTGGCAACATTTTCGCCTTCATGGCGACATGTTTGAATGTTATAGGAGTTTCTTTTCATTGCAGCCTATATGCGGGTTTTGAACTTTGGTAATTTTTTTTTAAGGAATGACGAACTCTCGGTTAATACACAGATCCGATTATATTCGAAAATATAGGGTATATAACCCTGATGGCAATTCAATCATTTTCTTTTTTTGGATTTTCAAAAGAAGGTAAGACTGTTTATGCTGAAAGATTCACATCAGTTATCATCATTCTCAACATTGAATTGAACACTTATTATTGCTTCTTTTTAAGATAACATTTGCATCATCAATGAAATAGCCATTGGGTTCATTTTAAAATAATATTCGCATCATCATTAAAATAGCCATTGGGTTCATTTTAAGATAACATTCTCATCATCATTGAAATAGCCATTGGGTTCATTTTAAAATAATATTCGCATCATCATTGAAATAGCCATTGGGTTCATTTTAAGATAACATTCTCATCATCATTGAAATAGCCATTGGGTTCATTTTAAAATAATATTCGCATCATCATTGAAATAGCCATTGGGTTCATTTTAAGATAACATTCTCATCATCATTGAAATAGCCATTGGGTTCATTTTTAGGTTCGTATTTGTAGCTTGATATGCAATGCTTCGTTTTTGAGGCGTCTGCTTCAATTACTGCTTTCAGAAACGTGGAGAAAAGACCAAATTTGGAAAACAGTAGTAAGCGTCTTATATCGACACTCACACTACGTGTTGGGAGTTTTCCAGGATTTTTTCTGCATACAGAAAATTTTTTTGGCAAAATATAAATTTGTCAATCAACTAAAATAATCACTATCGGTAGAAATTATTTAAAAAAATATTTTGCAGCAAATATTATACGTACAAAATTGTTCGTTCATCTGACTATTCATTCTTTTTTTTAGTGTATTTACGCGTCTATTATCCACGAGGAAAGGTAGATATTTTCCTTACTCATTTTTTTCTTACTTTTATTCTTTTTAAAAAAGTGCATTATAGAGTAAAAAAAAATTTCGATATATATTGTTTAAAAACATTTTTATTTAGTTATTAGAAATATTTTTTTCTAATAACTGCTTTCATCAGAATTACAGAAATATCAGTATGAATTTTATATATTAAATATCTTTAAGTAAAAGTTTATTAACAAGGAATTTTAAAATTTTATTAATTTATTTATGTATTATTTAAACAAGGGATTCGTTCTGATTGTTCACTTTTATTAGCAAATCATCATTAAAAATCAAATAATCCCTTATTATACAATGATATAGTTAATTTACCTGATGTGTGATAAAACCACCATATAAATGAAAAAAAAAAGATTAATCTTTAATAAAATGAGCCAAAAATACGTTACATTTTATAATGTAATGAAAAAACGTTGTTAGATACATGCCAAAACACATTACTATCATTAAAATTTATCTTATCATTATTAATAACTATTGATTCACGACCATTTTCAGAAAATATAATTTTAGTTAGAACCTAATTAAGAAACGAAATGGATGTTGGCAAAAACCCTAACAGTTCGGCAAAATTATCACCACAATTCTTGCCAAATTGACAATTTTCATAGTGGTTGTACTGTAAGCAGATAAAATAAATTTTTTATATGTGATAAAAAGAATTTTTACTCCTAGTAACAACAAAATTTATCCATTAAGTAGAAGAATTCAATTCTTATAATTTAGCATAACATCAGATTGTCAAAATTTTTTTTTGTATTTTTCTTTCTAACCAATTTTAAAACAAATTTTGTTTTTTATCCAATAGCAATTTTCACCAACACTAAAAAAAAATTATTATAGAAAACTACCAAATGTTATTACTTTTTCAAAAGAAAATAAATCACTTTCTATCTTCAAAAAAAAAAAAAAAGAAATCTTTTAGAATTGGCTTGCATTCAAAACTTGCATGTCCTACATCTGTTGCTATACAGTAGATGTGTGTAAAAAATAAATGATGTATAGTAGAATTAGAAGGCATGACACCTATAATAACATCAGCAAGATGCAATTTAACGAAAGAAAACTCTTCAATGTTGGTAAATTTATCGGATTTCCCAAACGATACTGATTTTATTTTTCGTTTGCGTCAGACGATTTTAAAAGGAAATGATGACAGCAGACATTTTAGAACTGAGGATACAATATTTTTATTTTTCAAACATTGTTTTGATTTCCTCTTCTCTGTTCTTTTTATTTTTTAGAATGTTTTCTGTCAGAAATGGTTTCTTGACAAGTAGAAAAAAAAAAAATTCCAGAAAGGTTGTCTATGAAATTTTCGCGCACTCTTAACGGAATACATTATAGAGAGGCGAAACATTTTCCAAAAGTTTATTTGAGAGATGAAAATATGATGTTTCTCCCAAAAAATATTCAGCAGAAAAAATTTTTAATGTTTTTATTCTTTTATTTTTTTTTAAATGAGTTTGTTTGTTGTTTTGGCATTCCGTGTCTTGACGAAGACAATCTTCCGAAATTCTCCGTTTAATTTTGTCCTTCAAAAACTAAATGAGTTTTGATTCAAATTTTAAAAACAGCATACATTATGCTAATAAATGTTACTTAAAATCTGCTTTGCCTACTTTCTTTTCAAATATTATGTACTTTCGCTTAAAATTTTGCAAACTTTCCTTTCCTTTCCTTTTCTTTTTTTGTTTCTAATTTTTATTTATTTATAAACAATCTTAATTAAAATAATAGGTATATTAGCTTAAAATGTGTCATTTTATATTTAAAAGAAAAACAGATAACAGGATTAAAATTGAGATCTTTCAGCATAAATAAAGCTTTTCTTATTTTTAAGTTTGTAGGAAAGTTATAATATTTGTACTAAAAATCATTAAAAAGCAATGATTAAAACGTTTTAAAAAAGCAATGACTAATTTTATTGTATTTTTGTAAAATGGCGCATCTTGGCACTCTTTTGAGCTATTTTTGAAATAAAAATTAGTAAAAAATACCAAAAAGAAATGCTAAATTTTTTACATATTTAGCATACAAACTCTATTAATTTTTATACTTTAGTCATTAACCATATTTTGAAATGGCTAAATACAAAAAGTTTAAGAGTTAAAGGAATTTGTATATTAAAGTATGTAAAAAAATTTAAAGATACTAGATTTGGTATTTTACTTTTTTTAACAAATTTCGTCGCCAATAATGTAAAAAAAAAATTGCATTCAAACATTTTTTAACAGAATATTGACAATGTTAAAAGTAGAAATAAACAGACTTATAGGAATAATCTTCCTAAGCAACGCAAAAAGTATAAATGAAATTTATCTGTCCATATATATTAATGATTTCATTTAGCTTGTTCGTCAATTATTATACCAAAACAATAAAAAGTATGTAAAGATTCATCTTTAATAGACTGTGCCAAAATATGCATTACATTTAACAATAACATGCAAAAACTTGCTTAAGATACCCAAAGCCAAAACACATTACTATCTTTAAAATTTGTCTTATCATTATTAATAACTATTGATTCAAGTTCAGTTTTCAGAAACTACAATTTCAGTTGGAACCTAATTACGAAACAAAATGGATGTTGACAAAAATATTCCTCGCAGATCGCCAAAATTATCACCACAGTTTTTGCAAATTGGTAATTTTCATAGTGGATGTACTTTAACCACATAAAATAAATTTTGATATGTGAAAAAGAAGAACTTTTACTCCTAGTAACAACAAAATTTATTCATTAAATAGAAGAATTCATTTCTTATCATTTAACATAACATCAGACTGTCACAAATTTTTGTATTTTTTCTTTTCTAACCAATTTTTAAAGCAAATTTTGTTGGAAATTTTCACCAGCGCTAAAAAAATTATTATAGTAAACTCTAAATGTTATTATTACTTTTACAAAAGAACGTAAATCACTTTCTATCTTTACAAGACAAGAAATCTTTTTAGAATTGGCTTGAATTCAAAAACTTACATACAACCTACATCTGATGCTATACAGTAGATGTGTGTAAAAATAAATGATGTATAGTAGAATTAGAAGCCTTGACACCTATAATAACATCTGCAAGATGCAGTTTAACGAAAGAATACCTTCATCGTTAAAAAACTTATCGAATTTCACAAACGATATTTATATTTTATTTTTCGTTTGCGGCAGACGATTTTAAAAGAAAATGATAAACCAGATATTTTAGAACTGAGGATACAATATTTTTATTTTTCAACATTGTTTTGATTTCTCCTTTTCTCTCTGTACTTATTTTTATTTAGAGCATTTTCTGACAGAAATGGTTTTCTGACAGGTAGAAAAAAACATATTTTTTCAGAAAAGCTGTCTATGAAATTCTTTCACACGGAATACATTATAGAGAGGCGAAAAACATTTCCAAAAAGTTTATTTGAAAGATGAAAATAGATAGGATGTTTTCTCACAAGAATATTCAGAAGGAAAAAATTGTAATGTTTTTTTTTTTTTATTTCTGTTTTTTAAATGAGTTTGGTTGTTGTTTTGGCATTCGTGTCTAGGCGAAGACAATCTTCCAGAAATTCTCCGTTTAATTTTGTGCTTCCTAAAATCCAAACAGAGTTTTGATTTAGATTTAAAAAAAACAGCACACATTATGTGCTAATAAACGAAAGTCTTATAACTGCTTTGCATTCTCTTCAAATACTGTTTATTTTTTGCTTAAAATTTAAAAATTTTCATTTCTGGCTTCCCAAACAAAAAACAAACAAAAAAAAAACTTATAATGGGATATTTATATTTAAAAAGAAACAGATAACAGTATTAAGATTAAGATTTTCACCATAAATAAAAGCTACTCTTCTTTTCTCTACATAAAAAGGTAACCTTTAATGTTTGCAAATTTCAAAAATCATTAAATAAAAAGCAATGATTTATTATATTTTTAGTAAAAATGGTGCATACTTTGGCACTCTTCACACTATTTGAAAATCTCTCCTAAAATTAGCCAAAACGCTGCAGATAGTCATTAGCCATTTCAAAGTATGGCCAACGACTAAAGTAGAGTAAAATTAAAGGAGTTGCAAGGCGTTAAACCTATAAAAATTTTAAAAATACTTCTGATTTTGATATTTTACTTTTTATTAACTAATTTCGTCGCTAATAATGTAAATAAAAATTTCCCTCATTCAAAACAATTTGAACAATAATGAATATTTTAAAGTAGAGATAGGTATCTCAGACAAAGTTCTAAAAGTATGCGCTGAAATTTATCTGTTCATATATTTAATGATTTAGTTTATCTTATAGAATGGGTTTCTGAAGTGAAATATTTAGGTCTTTATTATCGATAAAAATTAAATTTCATAGTCCCATTAATCATACCAAAAATAAATGCTGAAGAAACACTTCACTCTTTCTATTAAAACTCTCATTCTATTAAAAAACCTCTTTATTAAAACTCCTTTTCCCTATTAGAACTCTCTTCTATTGAAAATAAAATTTCCCTCTCATAAATGTATAATTCAATAATCTTTGCAGTTCTAACTTATTATTCCCCCTATTTAGCCTAACTTGGTAAAAACCAGTAAAAAATAAAATTCAAATTTTGCAAAAATGTAAATTCCAGACTCATCACCAAGCACCTTTGGTTCATTAGAATTAGTGTTTTACATAATGACAATATTGATACAATAGATTTTATATAACCAAACTTTCTCAAAAATTTTTATTAATGTTCAAAAACCATGAAATTAAATTTTCATTAATTTCCTTCAGATATCTTAAAAAGGCTACACAAAACCAGGGAAAATGGAGGTAAATTCTTACATTTTCAACAACAAAAATGGTCGGCTGACCTTAGACCTCCACATAAAAATTCCTGGATTCCTTTCTTACATTTAGAAAATAATATAAAAAATATAATAAAATAAATAACATTTTTGTCTCCTTTCCCCTCCATTATCTACGCTTGTTTGTTCTTTTGTTCTTAAACCAGCTGTGGAGCCGTCAAACTGGTACTGTCGGATCCCTTTCTATCAACAACACTAATCGTTTATGACTACCCTCTCGGACAGCGTTCCCACATTCAGTTCTCCCCTCCCCACCCTTTCCCCTTGCACTTTTTGTTTCAATTGTCGGCCACTGTTTACATCTAATCTTTTCCAGCACTTCTGATTTTATACTGTAATAGTCATCCTAAATTACTAAAACTTTAATTGATACTTTAATTTACTATTCGTAATGTGTAGATGTGCTTTAATAAGCTTTATGTAGGAACACTACCCTTATTCAATATCGTCGTTTATTTAATTTGTTCGTCAATTATTTACCTTTTATTCAACTTTTTACTCTTGAGTTTTGATATTTGGTTTAATTTTTGTGGAACCAAGAGCAAAATTGATCATCTCCAAATTTTCCCTGAATCAATAGATTCTATTTATTTACTATTTTCATCAAAAGATTAAAAATTAAAAATGGTGATCAAAAACGTTTTACGCATTAACTAAACTGAAAGCCGCCAGCCACAGTAAATTCCTTTTCAAAAATTACCAATAAATTGTTTTCATCAAATTTATTTTTCAATTGTCCTTCAAAAATGGAAGATTCAATCTGTATTTATTCAGGTACATAACTCCCTGGGATTACAGATGTTGACCATGGCTACTGCCTAAGGACAGATTACGAAACAGGAGATGTTTGGTTTCTTACGGATTAGGACTTCATCAGCCCTACGCCCAACAGTCATATTAAATCGGAACCTACAATTTAAATGGATTCCGGAACCACCAGGAAACATACTCGAGGTCGCGAACTTGAACTCGAAACCAGTGGCACTGTAAGCGCCAGTCTCCTCGGCCATCAAAACTCCACACTTTTAATACCTTCTCCTGAAACAAAATGTTTTTACTTGGTAAAATTTTTGTTAAACAGTGTTAAAACTGATATTAGTTAGAAGCTTCGACTCTAACTAATTTATAAATTAATAGAGTCGAAATACAACAATAATCAGTAATAGTTATATATTAGCACCAATAATAGTTATATAACAGCAATTCATATTTCTCTTAATTTATGCACATCAATATATGATCTTACATAGAGGTTATTTATTTTAGATATAATATTTAGAAATATTAGACTTAAGTCCTAAACAATGAAAATAGAGATATTTTTTTAGATAAATGTGAGGGTTTGTGTTGCATTTTTTTTGTCACATTTTGTTTTTGTGCATCTGTATGCCAAACAGCAACCACAGATAGTTGCAAATTATGATATAAAGCAAAGGGCTTTTTTTTTTTTCCTTTTTTATTTTCATACGGAAATTATTTATCACTTAAATGAAATAAACACTTTTTATATCTAGCAATCATCTTTGTTTATTTCTCTCCTTACACTAGTCGTACGTATGGTTACGTGAATAAACTCATATGCTCCCTAATGCAAAATTGTGTACAGAAGTAATTATGGTAATTAACGTTTTTTGAGTTCAAAGAAAAATGAATCACTCTAAAATTTACCTGTGGATACAGTTGCCACCCTCACCAGCATTTTATAGTAATAATTTTAATGCAGCTTGACTATACCATCTAAAATAAGCGCATGCGCAAACTCACGATCTTATACTGAAGGAAGATGTGTGATTAATTTGTCTGAGCTGTGTTAAATCAAATTTCCCATCGGACAAGCTAGAAATGTAAACAAATTTAAAAAATTATATTTTAAATTGTGTATTATTTGTATCACCCTTTTGAAGCTCATCAATTTGTTTCATATCTGTTTTTTGGTATTTATCATGAAACACACTTTTAGAATAAGACTTGAAAACAGAGTGAATAGAGCTCCGACCGGGGCCATAGATGCGATTTAGAATCTTCACTTGACCACAGGTCCTGGTTTGAGCCATGACCGTAGACAAACCAGGGGACAAACTGAGCAAGTACAGGGCTAACAAATCACTCCCATAAAAAAAAAAGAATTTTTGCTGTTTTGAAATAATATGTCAGTAGGCAAAGGCCTTAGCCCACCAGACCAGCAGCCATTGAAGAAGCAGCACCCCTTTAGAATTCTTGTGTTTGCCATAATAGAATTGAGAAAATTACATTCCTTAAAAATTGCATATATAAGATATTAAAGTTTTGTGTTATGCTAATTGGAGAGATAAACAATACGTCTCGCATAGTATCTTATATTCATAAAGTGCTTTTAATTTCCTAAGTTCGAAAAATGATTGTTTTAAAAACTTT